>JAODUG010000006.1:3018719-3033940 GCA_027564795.1 Aphredoderus sayanus
TTGCTTCCATCTGTTAAAGATGGAGGGCATCGTTTGATACAGTTTATTGTAAAAATAACGATAACAGCAAAAGCAGTTTTGCCGTCATACAACTCGCACACAGCCACGCTCACAGGCCCAGTCTTCACTGGCCTCTACTCCCCCCCCCCCCCCCCCACCCTGCAGACAGCCCTGCGTGGCAGGCGGGTGCCGTGCAACAAGCCCCCGTCAATCTCCTCCTGCCATGTTCTCTTTCCCTGTTGCCCCTCCTGTTGCCCCTCCAGTCCCTGTCCTGCACCACCACACCCACCCACACAGCCCAGGCGGAAGGGAGGGGGGGAGCACAGGTCCCCATCTTGCCATGCTGGCCCCCTTCCTCAGCCCGACGTCGTAGGGCAGGGTGGGGAGGGGTGGGTCGGGCGTGGGCCCAGGCACGGTTGCACGGCAACACTCCCCCCCTTCCTCCTCCTCCCCACACACACACACACACACACACACAGCCCTCCCCGGCCTGCGGAGAGCAGCGCTGGGCTCCAAGATGGCAATCAGGGCTTGATTTGCCAACACATTTCCAATGATTAAAATGTAATTAGCACAAGCGAGCACCTCCTCCCCAGCTAATTTCCACGCTCGCTGTGACAGGCAGGCGGGCGGCAGAGCCCCGGCCCCAGCAGCAGATGGAGGAGCATGACGTGTTGGGGTGGAGGGGGGGGATGCAGGGAGGAGAAAACCATTTTGCCATGTGACTGTTTGCATCAGAAAACCATCGAGATGCGCCGCTATATCCCTGAGACATAGGACGAGGGGAGGGTGGCGGAGGAGCCCTTGACAACAGAGCGCATCAAATTTGGCAGTTGGCGCGTGACCCTGGAAATGGCTGCCATCCCTCATGCTGTCTGACAAGCTTCCAGGCACGCGGGCAGGTTGGCTTTAACCCTCCACGCCAGCCTGGCTGGGCCTGATAACATGGCTCCGGTCTGCGGCGCGACGGAGACCTTTAATGAACCCCGTATCAGCTGTAATTAATTCTGGGGTCACGGACATCAATATGCACAACCTGAGGCTGATGTCACCCTCGTGGTGGTGGGGCTTGGGGGGGGGTGTACTTCCAGTGTAGACACAGACTCACAAAGTTGGCATTTGAGAGGATTTCAGATCAGAGGCGACTCTTGTTACATTAGGAGACAGAGGAGCGGGAATTAAAATAAGCCTCCTAAACCCCGCCCTGTTTGCTTGTAGAATGATAATTTATGGGATCCTGTTTTTCCCTGATTGACATAACATCTGTTAGTAATTGCAGACTGTTTGGTTTCCAAGACTTAGGGTTATGTTGGATGAGGGAACATGGCATGCTTGCCTTGCACGCATTTCTGTGTGATGTGGTTACCCCTTTAGTACAAACATTTTTCTGCGGGTAGCTTTGGCAGGAGCTATTGGTGGGCCTTGCTGCCGTTGATAGCATGGCTGCGTCATTTAACATTCTATACCCATGGCTCCTTATGTTTCCCCCGTCAATTGGGCCAATATTGCTCTCAGCTGGAGAGGATTTAGGACAAGAATAATTTACTCCTACTTTCAGACCAATATAAACAAAAGCCTCGATGTTTGGACGGGATGCAGGGAAATTTGTAAAAGCACTCAGCCAAAAGGGAGGCCCGGTCGAGAGAGCGGTGGGGCAATCAGAAGTGCTCCGGAAACGGGCCAACGTCAACAGCTCTTAGAGCCGACGCTAATGTTTGACATGCCCGTGTTACTTAAGCTAAACACCGGGGTCTGGCTGTACAGTATAATACCAGGCCTGTGTAAATAGCACTGGACCTGGGTAGAGCATTACTTTTCTGTCAGCCCCCTCGCAGGACTAATGGTTTCCGCGTTGTACGCGACCGTGGCTCCAAATAAGAACCTGCCCAATCTCAGCCTGCCTCAGACCCAGCGCCGCTTGAGGCACAAGGCACAATTGTTGTCGTCGATTTCTCTTTAATAGTAACCTGCTCATTCATAGCATCTGGTGCATTTCTTTTGAATTGACGTAGCCTGCTAAGGCTGGGTATTTATGACAGTATACGCAAGCCAGGGCTTCTAAGGCTCTACCATCAGTAGCTAGTCATGTTCTACATTATCATCACGTCCTATTCATGGCAGATTACGCCTACCAACCACACAATGGATTGCCAGCCGTCATGTGAGAGATTTTCTGGTTTGGCGCTGTACAGATTTTCTACTCCGCCTCTGTTGCTAAGGTGAATAGTAAAGTAGAAGAAAGGAACATTGTGGATTTGCTGCAATTTCTGCTATTTGCGCGAGGTAGAGCATTAGTGCACTATGATCACTTCCGCGAGTGACAGCTCTGCCTTGTTTTGTGTACACGAGGTTGTTTTACCCTTTTAGTGTCGTTATTATTTGTTGTTTACTTCGGCGCATTTTATTGAGACGCAATACGGGGATCTGTGACATCTGCTGTAAGGTTGTAACGCTCAGATAGCCTGCCCTTGCCTGTCAGGCCTGATCTCTGTTTATTGGCGTGGAGGGGGGGAGGCGCTGGTTTGATGTTTCTTTGCTCATTATGAAGGTATTTCCATTTTATTAAGTTTTCCTTTTTTTCCCCCCCAGCTTTTGTAGCTCTGGGAAATTTGCATACCTCTGTTCTCTGAAAAAAGAAAAGAAATGACAGCAATTTATTTTCTATTCTCTCCGTCACGAGCTGTGTGAGAGCCTCGTTTCGCGGCACCTGTGAAAGCGACAGGCACGGGGATGAGAAGTGAAAGAGAGCAGTTGATTAAATCATCATCAAGTCGCGGCGCAGAAAGTCAATTCTGCTCGCCGTCTACAATGATATCCTTTTATCTTAAAGTAATGAGCTATGGCACTTTTGCATCGGGTAATACGATGAGTTCCATTAGCATGTTCCATTTGCTTCACAAGCAAGGGCAAGTCATTCCAGCCGGCTCCTATCTCGGCAATCAAAGCAATCGGCTGCACAGCCGGGGAAGAGAGAAATGTGTGGTGGGTGGGAGGTTGGGTGGCGTAGAGACAGAACGAGAGAGAGACTGGTGTTTTTACAGATCACAACCCAGAAAAAAAAAATAAAAGCGCATGAGATGTCGGCCATTATTTGAAGTCCGCGCCTGCCCGTGTTTCTCTGTGCGTAACCCCGCGCACGCATACCGCCGTCTAATGAGTTCCCGGTCACATTACTCCTGTCGAGGCCCCGGATACACGGTAAGCCATCGAGGCAGCTAATCCAGGCCGTCGCATACTGTCTGCCGCCACGCTAGGCCTGCGTGGGAGGCAGCCTATTTGTGTGTTCACCCGCTGTAATACATGTGTATCAGTGTGCGCTGCGCGGCTTTTGTATCACGTGCGTTCACGTCCCTCCCTTGCCTTATGGTTAAGGCTACCTTACTTATCTGTCTAGGTGACGGCCCATAAACGGCAGCTGGCTCTGTGCACACTTTATTTAAGCAGGGGAGGGTGAGGGAGAGGTAAAGAGGGGGAGGGAGGTGAGGAGGGAGGGAGGAGTAAGTGGGACCGAGATGAACGGAGAGGAAACAAGAATAAGAAATGGAGAGAGAGAGAGGAGAGAGGGAGAAGGAGGAAGGAGAGAGGGAGAAGGAGGGAGGAGGAGGAAGGAGAGAGGGAGGAGGAGGAAGGAGAAAGGGAGGAGGAGGAGTGAGCCAGAGAGTGTCTGAGGAGTGTTTGCCTGGTGCGTTTATTGCCTCTGCATAATTTATGAGCCGCCGGTGCTGACCGTCATGGCAGCGTGCCGCGGGCGTCCCCCCGGGCAGCACCGCAGGCTGCCTGGGAACAGGCCTGTAAATTGGATGGCGGGGGCCCCTCTCTAGGCGGCCAGCCCGGCGAGCAGGGCGGGGCGTGAGCCTGCGCCACCAGCTCTGGAGCTCGCCGCTCAGCGGAGAATAAATAACAATACATTCAAAATGGAAGAGAGGGGATGAGAGGGATGAGAGAGCGGGAAGAAGGAAAGTAGGGGGCCTTAATGGACACTGCCCACTCCATCTCCCACACACACACACACACACAGAAACACAAATACACACACACACAGAAACACACAAACACAAATACACACGCACACAAACACACACATATTGTACACACTTGCTCTGCCCCTACACCTAGACCGCCTTTCCCCCCTGTGCCTTCTTCATTACCGACTCCAGTGCTTCTCGGCACCACAGCCATATGCATGGCTTCCAGGGCTGCCAGTCACCCAGCGGCACGCTAATTAGTTGATAAAAGAATTAAGTGGACCTTGAAATTGAAATTGGAAGGGAAAAATGAAATCCATCCACTTCCATGCCCTCAAAGTTCCCCTCTTCTTCTTCAGAATTTCTCCCTCCTAAAATCACAAACGAAAACAGCATTTTGATACAGCACTCCAGCCCCTGATTGTTTTATTTTAGTTTTTTTTTTTTGCATGTGTATTCTTTTATTTACATTTTATCATGGGGTGGCTGGCTCTGTGAGATTTCCTCTCACAGTTTATTTCCTATTTCAGCGGCTGTGTCAGCTAATGAACCAATTCGATGCCACAGAGCTGCTGAATATGAAGGCAAAGCTAATCTGTGTGCAGTTCCCCATTAAGGAGCTGATAAGATTTGTCATTTGCAATGGTGAATTACATTAGGGCGTTCATACGTGTTGGAATCAGATGAAACCCAAAGATGTACAGTGATCTCAATAGCAGCTCTGTATTCTAACCGAACTTCTCTCTTCTCCTACAGTGTGACAGTGAGAGTGACCCTGAAGATAAGGTAAGATGTTCTGTTATTGTATTTGTGTCAAATATTGTACCTCTACAGAACCACCATGATTAAGTGGATTGTTCTCCATGGTTTTGTATCAATGTGAGCTCAGTATCATGAAAATATTAGATTTTCTTTAAGAGTGAGAATTGAAATGTAATTATAATTGAACATCCCATTAATAAGTATGAGAAAGCCTTAATTAACTCATCTTTAATTATAAATGACTCTAAATCAAACTGTTAGGGGGTTTTAAGGCTGATATTATGTTTAAATGGAGCTGCTTATGGCTCCAAGGAATATGGATATGTGCTTTTATCAAAGTTTCTGTAGATGTATGCCTCGTGTTTACAGTGGTATATTACGTACAGAGCCATAAAACGTATTGTACAGGACAGCATTTGTTGCTGTAGCAGATACAGATAGATTACATTGTAATTAAACTCCAGTTATGCTCTTCCCTTGTCAGGTAAGTGAATCTCTCTGTAATGAAATGTGTTTAATGTTCTGCATAGCTACACAAACACTGCTTATCAGAAACACCATAGCAGCACCTCCTGCTGTGGGTCATACTGTTGCATCGACCACAACACTACAGTGGATTGCGGTCCTTTTCCGTCTTTGTTGGTATTCTCTGTCTCTCCGAGCAGCCGCATTACCCAGTGACTCCTAACTAGAGGTCCAGATCCACTCTAATGATTTAGTAATGCCATTTGCTGGTGGTGTTTAGACTCTGCGACAAATTGAGTCATTATTCAGTGTTGTCGATTTAAATTGCTCCTGTCTCCGTGGCAAATTCCCTTTGTTTCGGGGAGCGGGCGCAGGGGCACCGTGAGCTCTAATCCCAGCGGTGACTGTATTAATTCACCCTGGCTCGCGTTACGCGCCTGATGAACAGCACTGACTACACCTTCCTGGCGTTGATTAATTGCACGTTAAAGAAACGGAGGAGCAAATTATTGGATAGGCTGCCCCCGTGACAAAGAGGCCTGTGATCATGCTCGGCCTTTGGTGGGTGGAGGGCGTGGAAGGGGAGGGGGGGGGGGTGGAGGGCGTGGAAGGGGGAAGGGGGGGGTGTAGGTAATTGCAGCCCCCTGCACAAGAGTGTTTCCCCACCCTACACATATCCCTAACCCCCCCACCCCTTCAGTAACCTCTACCAATGTCTGCGTTCTTCCCCATGATGCAGGCCGCTTTATACCGCAAAATATTAAGTAGGTAAATAAATAAAGAGAGAGAGAAGAGAAGACAAGGAGGCAGAGGGGAGTAGGAATCGTTTTAACGGGTCAAATGTATTCAGATGAGGACAAACGTGGTTTATTTAGTTTCCCTTCAGAAGCAGGAAATGGAAAAAGTGTTCCCGGGAGAAATCACGTTCTGCTCGGCATAGAAGGCCTCCGCCGTGTCGACAGGAACTGCTGGTCTGCTGATAAGACGGAGCTATTCACATCACTGTGTGTGTGTGTGTGTGTGTGTGTGTGTGTGTGCACGTGTGTGTGTGCCAGCGAGACAGCCGACACTGTCGGAGGAACTGCTGATTACAAAGTGACCCGTGGAATGAGCCCTGAGCTACATGACAATTGTTTGGTGGCAGACAGCAGTGTCTTCTGTCTTCTCTCTGCCCACACTATCCAAGCTATCCAAACTTAAAGGTGCATACCTTGGTTTGTCTCTGGGAATGCCCTAGTGGCTCATAGTGGCATTACAATATATACATTTATTTTTTTATTTTATTTTTTTACTCCCAAGAGTGCTGGCTCTGCTCTCTACTTCCCTGCCTACAGTACAGAGCACTCAGACATACATCATTCTCTGCGTCTCTCCCCACAAACATGCACTTTGTTGCATGGTTGTGTCTCAAATGTGAAGGGAAGCAGTTATTAACCCTTGTGATGTCCTTCTGGTCAAAATGACCCAAATAACTTTACACAGACATATGATGTGCAGGTATGTTTGAAACCCAAGGACAACAGGAGGGTTAAAAGGCACAAAAAAAAAACACAAATACATAAAATAGTTAATAAATAAATAAATACACACAGCAATGCTAACTAAAAATCACACAAAATCATACACAATCAGATGGCGCCGCCGTGTGGCCAAATGCGATATTTTCGAGGACATCACGAGGGTTAAGTCTGCTTTTTAAATATTTGGACATTATGCTTCTGTCTCTGCAAAGGTCCACAGTCAACAGAGAACGCAAAATATAGCGAATGTATTTATAGTTCTGTGTGGGTTTCTGTACATGTGTACTGCAGTTAAACGATACATTAGGTTAACATCATGTGTATTACCTCTGAAGGGAGGACTGGCCTAATATTTTCAACACAGGTCAGAAGGTTGTGACAGCTCCGTCCAAAGCTGTCAAGTCTCTTGGTTAGGAGTTCTGCGAGTTGTGTCGCTGCACGTTCCGTCCCTGTCCCCCACCTACGGTGGAGAAGATCCAGGCTGGATCAGGTGGTGCCAATATTGGGCCTAGGTATGGAGAGGCCTGTTCATTTGGAACAGCTTGTGGCCAATTATGATGCGCGGCGATACTGGCAGGAAGGCACCAGGAAAGGGTTCTTTTAGCCTGGGGTGCCTTTGATGTGCATCTGCTAAAGCCCCAATAGCACCGGCCCGTTTCATGGAGCAGTTAATGCCAACAGGTTTTCCGCCATCTGAGACCATTTAGAGGGGCTGATGAGGGTAAAGTGAATGTAAAATGGCTGCGGTCTTTCACTGCTAATGTGCACATGTTTATGCATGGGCTTGTACTGTCCCTCAGCCACACAGAAAATCATACATCCCTTGAGGGGAGGAGGGGGGTACGCACATATGTATACAATCGTTTTTTCTTGTTGAATATTTTGTTTAAGACCGCTTCCCTATCATGAAGCTAATCTTTTAGATTGGAAGCTTTTGAATGGGGAATGAAGGGTCCAGTTCAACGGGCTTCTCTTAGAGGTCTTTGTAATATCACAGTGCACATGCACTCTTTCCAGGCTTGCTAATGCTTAAGTGATTATTGCTGGTAAGTGGCACCTTGAAGCTGCCAGTCAAATATTTTGTGTGAATATCCGCTCAAGTGCTTTTTATTTTATTTTTTATTTTTTACAGCTTTAACTGCTCACTCTTAGCACTACTTAGGCTTTTTATCAAAACAATGAGTCACTGCTGTGAAATGCAGGACGTTATCATTCCATAGCCCTTTTTATTCCATGACCAATCCCTGCCGCCGCGGAGCCATACCTAACCTAAGTGTTATTTACCCAGTCCCCATCAGCAGCTACAAGCTGTAAATGCCATTTGGAATATGCTTTGCCTCTTATTAATGGCCATGCAAGAGAGTGCTGTAATTTGCTGTGCTCTGCGCCTATTGGAGGCGAGGGATGCTTTAGCGCAGCCTGAGAGGAACCTGTTTGTCCTTGACATGAAATAAAGATCTGAACTGGTAATATATTTGCTGTTTCTCCCCCTTTTATTGTTTTGCTGCGCTTGCCCTCTGGCAATTACAGCAGAGGAGTCGTGTTTCTCAATCACTTGGCAGCACTGTACATAAAACCATTTTATACCCCCCCACCGCAGTGGGAAGGCCGGGTAATAAAAAGGAGAGAGCGACCTGTCAGCGTTAAAAGATTATGTGTTTTAGCCCCCGCCCCCCCCAAAGGAAGAGAGTAGTGTTTACAGGCTTGAGTGGGTGCTCGCCAGGCCGAGGCTGAGGCTGATTGCACTAGAGTACCCTGTCAGCCAGTGATTTGTCATTCACTTTATCATCCTTGTCACTCCGCAGAGCGTTGTCATAGGTAACACACCGACTAACCCCCCCCCCACCACCACGGCCTCCTCCCCCTTGTGCTTTGTACCCAGTCAGTGTAGGAAATTTGTATTTACTTTAGGGGGGGTGTGTAATTTGTTCCTCATGGATAATATGACCCTTAGCGGAGCCGGATCATGGGTTAGTTGAAGTGATATTTTCCGGTAATGCTAGTCGTACATCATAGCTGTCAGGCCGGGTTAGGAGGCAAGCACATTACAGCTCCATTTTAGCACCACAGGCATCTGGGATTATTTTCCATAACCAAGTATGACATGACCGCTCTGCAGAGTGCATTACATTTTTACTAGTCCCCCCCCTCACACACACACACACAACCCCCTGGTCGGGGTCTCGGCGCTGCCACTGTGATGGATACCGCTGTAGTCCCAGTAGCCTCGACCAAGGTTGGCTGGTGTCGTGGACCTACACCACGGCCACCAAATCCCCGCGCCCTGTGAGGCTCTCACACCACCCACCCAACTGCACCACCTGACGCGCGCCTCCGAGAGGCAAATGAAGTGAACACCCAGCATGGCTCCTTCCTAAAGTTGTGTAGGACAACGTTTTAATGGGAAAATGCGCTTGTACGTATTAGTGTTGGAGCAGGTCTAATCCCAAGCCCCCACGGAACCCAGACGCAGTTGCACCTGGTGGCCAGAGAGGCCGCCAGTGTGCCAAGTAATTCTATGCAGCTTTAACTGCCTGTGGGAGTGAAATAAAAAGTCATGGAACAACCCTGCCTCGCGCTCATGCTTTCTCGCCTCACTTTGACGAACAGACAGAGATTATCAACAGACATGGCACTGCTCAGAGGATGTGGGTGCCACCCCCACCCACTTCCCCCCTCTCCTTGGCAGCAAGGTCAGCAGTGTAAATGCCACCCCTTGCCATTGACAAATGGTCCCCCCCCTCCCCCATCTGGTAATCAGCAGGGTCCCTGAGGTGGGCGAACAGGCGGAGCTCATTAGGACGCCACAGATGAGAAATTAATGTGGAGATCCTGGTACTGGCAGGGGGGGGGGGATGCTGGGGATTGGAGGGTGAGTGGATGGGCCTAGTTTGATGGATGACCAGGTCAGAAGGTACAACACTCCCCAGACACCCTCTCCCACGCCCATACACACACACGCCACCCTCCCCCGCCCCAAAATACCCCCCCCCCCCCATTACCCACGGTAATGGCAGTGTGGCCACACCACGAAAGAGAAGGTCAGGAAAAAGAAGTCCCACCTCCCAGACTGACACACAAGTAATTAAATTGATGCCACCTAATTGACATAGAATTCCTCCCTGCACACACACACACACTCTCACACACACACACACACACACACACACACGCATACACATGCACAAGCGCATGCACATAATAGACACAAACCGAAAATGTCAGCAGCTTGTGAGTTGTATGGTTTATTTATATTACCTCTATCTGTGCCATTGCCATGCCAACAGAGACTAAAGTTGAAATGTCTTTATTCCACCCAACGCAACAGATATTGCACTTTATGCTCACAAAGTAAAAATAACGTGCCTGTTAAGACATGTCATTTTTTACGTCTACAGGTTTGCATCTACAAGTTTTCTTAACTTCGTTCATGCTCATATACCGTACTTTTATTTAATGACATTTTTACATGGAACAAAAGGAGTTTGAATGTAAGCGTTCATTGAGAGTGTTTCTATTTCAGTCAGAATAAGGGAAAGTAGAAAACTGACTTCATTAAAGCAGTGGAAATATCTTAAAGTCTACACGTACTGTATACAAAACAGAAAACAGCAGTGTTTGTTTAACTTGTTTGTTTGGCAGTACAGCCAATTTACACTGTTAGCTGTCTCAGGGCTGTGGCAGCTAGCTAAGTGTCAGCATAATGCCTCTGGGGCTGTGACCATCCTCCGTCCTCATCGCGTCTCGCCGTGACCCATTTACGGTAGCTAGCGTCATAGCATGTCCCCTTCGGTCCTCTCTGCCGCCCCCGCCCCTCCCCCGTTCAACCCTCAAGCCCTCTTGCTGTCCCAGCAGGTAAATCCTCATTCTGTCAGAGTGCATCTCCACTTGCTAACGCTCAGCGTTTCAGATGCGGACAATAATCAGCGGGATGTTAATGTTCGTGCTGAACTCCCCGGCTCCCCTTAGCATTTATGAGCATGTCATCCTGTTGTGGGTCGGATTGTGTGAGTAGGGCAATGCATTTGGATGCAATGCAAGCAACAGCCAGCGATGTGGGGAGGCTGGCTTAGGTCAACATCCTTTATAGACGAGTCTGGCCACTCGGCAGCCATCTTGGTAATGGCACGTGTTATTAAATAACACTGTTAATAAACAAGATCAGGTCTCTATCTAAATGAATGGGGAGAGAGACGTAACTGCACAATTGTCACCAGGACATAAAATCACCAGTAAAATCTGATTAAAACTGTCTTACATTTATTTTCGGACTTTGCAAACTACGTTTTATACTTCTGCTATGCATGTGCAACTTGGCGCTTGCATCAGTGCAATCACAGGATTGGCATAGGTTAACGTTTCAGTCATTCTAATATACAGTGTACAATTATATAGTACTCTACTGTATAGATTTAACGCAGTTTAACATTTCTCAACACCCACCAGTCTAATATAATGCTAGCCCATTTGTACACAGGCCTCCATTCTGTCACTGCCTAGATGGACTGTAAAGTTGAATTACACTCGTACATATTTTCTGGTCATCAATATGTGTAGATGTGCAGAGGATTATTCTGGTTTGGCTCAGATTAATTTGTAATGTCATGATCGAAGTAAGTATATTTAAGTAAATAAAGGTTGTTGCTATGCCACAACCTTATAGAAGCACTTAAATTCAACTTTTAACAGACCAACTAAATTATCTGCTGGTTCTAGTTTTGATAGCCTTCAGCCCACAGTTTCTGGTGTCAAACCATTGGGACTTTAATATATTTCACTCCTGCATTGAGATGTAATATTACACAAGCTGTGGTATTTTCTTCCTAGCTCAACCTCACCATTCATTTACAGCAACAATAAAAGGTAATAATGCACGTTTGAATAGGGCAAGGTTGCCAAGTCCTTGAAATTGAATGAAGGGAAAAAAATCTGTCACCACAATGAATCAGGTTTCAAAGGCAATGATTCAATTCCCAACACAAGCCAAAAACACAGGCAATAGCAAAAAATAATTCAATCGTGAACAAAAACCATAAGTATGTCATTTGGCTGAGGTGTTCACTCTTGTGAAAAAAGAAAGCCATTCACTCTTTCCTGGCCTGGAAAGGAAAGTTTTTCCAGGCAAACTGTTTACATCGATCATAGAATTTATGAGGATGGTCGCATATACAGAGGCTTGGCAGTGGAAACAATATGAAAGCTATCAAAACGCTGTGTTACACACATACATGTACAGTACACACATACACTTGTGTGTATGCTGTACATGATACAAGTATATCATTTATGTATTGCCATTGCTTAAATTGTACAGCTGCTTTAATCCTCCCGCTGTCCTATGAGTGGTAATGACCCGGTGCACTGGCCAGTAGTGGGCGCCAACCTCAACACGGACATATGACATTACACGTTTGGCTCCCTCTGCTGGTAGTTTGCTGAAAACCTTAGGACAGCGGGAGGGTTAAATGTACTTTACAAATGTCCTTTCATAAAAGGAAGAAGTGGAAAAAAAGTAAACCGAAATAGATGTTTGTTTTTTAGATGCTGTTACGCTCTGTAACTAATGAGCAATCTGACGTTAATGTCCAAGAGTGCACATCACATTAGGTAACGGAATTATGGCCATTAATTGTTCGACCACGCCCCCTTTCAGACAAACTCTCACCTGCCCTCCCGCTGAACGGCGCGCTTGCTAATGCCCATGTGATGAGAGACCGGCTTGTGGCGGGGGTGTCGCGTGTCAGGTGTAAGGGCAGCGTCCAATCAGAGGGCAGCTGAGGAGGTGCTGGCGCGCCGGGGCTGCTGTGCGTGCATGCGGGGCTGCCGGGGTCTTGTTAGGCCGGTGGATGTGTGGCCGATCAAGAGCGGGCAGTGGCCCGGCTCCTCAGGTGCCTGCGCTCATCTCTATTTATGAGGCAGTGTTGCCAGTTACCGGCCTTTAATAATGCATGCAGGCAGACCTCGGGTTCAAACCACTGTCTCTGGAAACGCGGCCCTCCTGTGTATGTACGTTGTTATGCAGGAGCCTTCGCCGGCTGCCTGTATCCTTTCCTCCCTCGCGCTCCACTCCCTTGTCTCCTCTTCCCTCACTCTGCCCAGCCCCCCTCCCGGCTGAGAGAGACTTCTCTGACATGCCGAGGTTCAACTTTTCTCCCAGCGCTCGGCGGATGTCAGTCAAGGCCCGGCTCACCTACCCATAAGCCCCGGCGACTGAGCCAGTCGCTTGTGGAGAAACCCACTGCTCCGTCATTGCCCTTTTGTCTAGCCCCGTGATTTCTGCAGACCGCTGGCTTTAGAATTGACTGGCTCATGGCTGATCCAACCCCCTCCCAGGAGCAGTCTCGGCTTACCTACTGGAAATGGCTTTGTCCCTCCAACCAGAGCAGCCCCAGTCCCCTCTATGCTCAGTCCACCAGATATGTCTGCTTGTCAGATGGTCAATGACAGCAATAAAACCACTGGACTGGATATTATTGTAATACGAGGTGTGGCAGTGAATGCTAAGTGGTAATATTGTGTTGTACTCCATAAGACATGTATGCACAGCACAGTATAACGTAGCTGTACTTGTATCACCAGTATTTATCACATTTGAGCTAATGTAATAGCCCAAATTCATATTATTGCTCAGCAACAGTCAAACGTTTCCTGATAAATATTTCTAAATAATATATGAACATTGTTAAGATTATAGGTTCAAAGCAAAATGAGGTAAAGTGTTTAGTAATGATGAATCGACACATCTAGCGAGGTAAATGTTAAGTATTGCAGGCTGGTACTGCACGGTCCGTGAGAGGTGAAGACAGTAGCGCGGAGCGCTGCCCTTAATCCCCTGTAGTCCGCGAGCCCGTAGGATGATCCTACATGAGGGACTGCACTTGCAGGCCTGTCACCACGGCAACGGCAACAAACGCCCCAGCGTGTGAGATGTCAGCGGCAGCCAATCCAAAACCCCCGCCCGGGGCCCCATGGGAGTGGCTGTACGTTATAGGCCCCTCCCCCTCCCCCACCCCACCGTCTGTACCCTCTGCTCCCCAAGCACACTGCTTGTTAGGGGCAGTGTAATTAGGTGGCGGCGCTTGTTGCTGGCAGGCCAGGTCACAGAGGCATGTCCGACCCCTGTCCTGATTGGTCCTGGGGGGATGTATTGACAAAACACATGCGGCATTGCGTGTTGGGCAACTAATTATGTGTACGAGACATAGATGGCCCCAGGGAAATTAAATGAAATTCCCCAGCTTGATGGGTCCTCCGTCCTCCTGGGATCCATTTTGTTTCTTAATAAGCTCTCAGCCATTGTCTAGGTTTATGAGGCCACTGTGTTGAGTTTAGCACAGTGAAAACACATCAGTGACTCATAATGGAAAATCAGCTGCCAGATAGTGTGATTACATTGAAGCAGACGAATACTATAAGAGGGAGGGAATATACGCGGACATGAGGTATGAAATGGAACACCTAGGCGGTGCTTCGAGGATGTAATCAATTCCCCGCAGCCGCCATTTGGCCCGGCTATATCCAAGCACCTCTGCTCTGATTCCCCTGGCCCAAATCCTGGACAGGAATTGATAGTCTCCTGGCTTGTGCAAATGAAGAGATAAGGGGTCTCACCCAGATTACACAGGCTCTAAGTGGCTCCGAGGAAGCTTATGGAGATGAATGAATTCATGAGGCTGCCTGACAGTTTCTTAAGAAGCAATGTAATAAGGGATAAATCACATCGCCACCATTTTGCCTGTGAATGATTTCAAATTAAAGCAAGGGGAGATGGCAGGCCTCCAGGGAGGCTGAACCTCGGTGTGGAACCGTGGCTGACCCTTATGTATATTTCTCTATCATTAGAACACCCTAACGGCTAATGTAAAACAAAGGCTGTGTAAGCAGAAAATACCCCCCATTCCTTTTGATTTAACTCAGTTGGAGATGAGCTGTCTTGCCAGAGTGTGGGGGCAGGCACAACCCTCAATTGTACCCACTGATTATTACAGTACCCCTGCCATTAATAATTCACTGTATTATGTTGTGTGAGGGGGAAGCTTCCATGGACTTCACCAGGGAAATTCAGTCACTGTATATATATGTCTAATACTGCAGCTGTACAGTAGCGTAATCTCCTCTTAATACAGATAATGATTGAGTCATATCTCTTCAATAAACTGTTAAGAAAATAACTAACATGCCCAAGTGACTCCTTACAGTACATACAGTAGAAACGCGTACGCACAATTATGTCCCTCGAGACATAACGCAGTCCGCTGTGATTATATTTTATTGTTTGCACATGTGGATGTGTCTCCAGGCATGCACCCGGCATCTCAGACAAACACCGGCCTTTATTAAGCTGGAATTGGGCATGAAAATGTCAGGTCAACTTGGTGTTGTTGATCCCTTTTCACAGCAACACATTGTTCTTTAGTCGGACACACATGGGCATATAACGTGCCACGTAAGCCCCCCAGGCCATGTTGTTATGCTGCCAGCCAGCCAGCCAGCCAGCCAGCCAGCCAGC
>JAODUG010000006.1:3038952-3051416 GCA_027564795.1 Aphredoderus sayanus
GGGAGAGGGGAAGACAGAGACAGACCCAGAGGGAGAGGGGAAGACAGAGACAGACCCAGAGGGAGAGGGGAAGACAGCATGCAGCTTATTAATTTGAACCAAAGAGCTATTTCACATAGATGGAGCACAGGTGTGGCTGGGGCTCCATTATTCCATTAGCTCTGATAATGGTAAACAATGGGCAGGATTGTAATGCTCACAAGAGGAGGATAATTGGTAACTGGATGCCCGTTGTCTCGGGGTATTACTTATTTGTTGCTCGCCACGCGCAGCGGTTTCCACGCTCGTACTCACTGTTCATCTCCGGGGCGACCGCGCCGTGTCGCCACCAAACAGGCTTTGACCGCGGGTGACGCCTGTCACCGGCTCTGCGGAGTGATGTGGCTGTTATTAGCGTCTCATCAGTCTCTGAGCCCACACGGAAGCCTTGAATATAATAGAATACGTGTCAAGTCTGCGGCATCGTAACATTTCTCTGGTCCGTAGGGGTGTAACGTTGAAACACCCCCGCCGTGTCATTTCTAATGGAAATCTTTAGGCGCCATAACGGATCACTTGGCTTCCTCTGTTATCTCAGACGTTCACTCGCACTCACTTAAGGCGGGACGAGATGCCGCCGTCTCCCTGCTGGGGATGATGCACTGCTGCTCTCCTCTCAGGCCCCCCCCCCCCGCCCGGGGGAAAGTGGCGTAACGCGTGAAGGGAGCGTGACAGGCCAGGCTTATCGGCTCCCCGCGCCTCCTCACTACAAGCGTGATTACCTCCCGACCGCTGATAAACAGCGGGAGCGCTGAAGAACAGGGAGGAGCCGCTGTCTTCTCCTCACTCTGACCCTCCCCCGCCGCCGCCGCCGCTCCCGCACGCCTTCCCGTACTGCGCCTGCGCCTGCTTCCCCTCCGTCTAGCCTCGCCCCCCCCCACCCCAGAGCTGTCGAGAGGGGGAAGTGACATCAGAGGCTTCCGCCAGCCAGCGCTCGGCTCGCCCTGTCTCGGCGGCGGCCTGTCTCGTCGTCGGGCTTCCCCTCTAGGCAAGCTGTGATCCAGCCTTCATCTGCTCCAAGCCACCGAGACGTCTCGCCGGGAGGGAGGGGAGGGGGGGGGGATAATTAACGGAATGTTTCCCCACCTTGTTAACTGACAGCAACATTTGTACGACCACCATCTCAAAAAATACGGATATCGTTTTTGTAATTAAAAAAAATATATATATATATTTTTTTTTTTATTGGCAGGAGATGAGGCTTGGCAAGGGGAAAAAAGCGTTGAATTATTGTGTTTGGATGCTGGAGCTACCACAATGCTTTGCGTGGGTTTCCAGAAGGCTTCCAGAAAGTATGATAGAATGAATAGCGTGGCGTTTGATTAAAAATCATGAAGAGATAAAGGGGGACACATTTATTCTGGCTAGCCGGAATATCTGTATGCTGTGTCTCCATACGTGTGCAGATGTATTCATCTCTGGGCACCAATGTTCAGGGGAATGGTACAAAAGCTGCCCGCGTTCCTCACTGCATCCTGTTATAAAGAAACACTCCCCCCTTCAAATAAGAGAAAAATCTGCTCTCTCTCCAGGGTACATCTTCATCTCAGATCTGGCCCTCCGTCAGCTCATTTGGACGGAGAGAGGAACCGCCTCGACAAAGAATGCTTTTGATTCTCTTTTCATTTATTTGAACTGATCGGCTGTGATTAAGAGCTCCGTGTCTCATTATAATCTTTTGGAGAGGAGCAGGGCACTGCCTTCTGCCAAAATATTTGAATGATTAGGGCCCAGGCACAGCCATGCCAAAGCGACGGGAAGCATTCACTCTCCTTATTAGATTCGCTTAAATGCTGTTGTACATCAGAGCTGCCAGTGGATGCTGCCAGGCCCAGGCTCTGGTTCTCTGAGCTTCCAGTGTCAATGCCAAGGCCCTATGTAGTGCCACTAGAGCCTGCTTAGGGGGCCGTTGTTTGGCGCTGCCATTTGTTTAGTTTTTTTTTCTCTTCTGTCTTCTTAGTATAGCAAAACGTTCGCTAGAGTGGTTTTGGATTCATCCTTCCCCCGACGAATATGCATCAGACGAAGCGGTGTTGAGACGCGGAGGAGTTTGAGAAAGTTGATCCGTTTGAACCGAGGTTACAACCACCAGACAGCAGCTGGATGTGATTTCTCCCTCTGAGCTGTTGTTTTCTTTTAAGACGTGAGTAATGATGACTTCAACTTGAAGGCACCGCAGTTTATTAATACCAGGACACCATCTCCATTGTTTAGCCGGACCACATCTGTCACCGAAGACACATTTAAAGTGTTTACAACACAGAAGATCACTGCCTGTGATTGTTGGCCCCGATCCTGAAAGAGGGTGATTGGCAGAGTTGAGCATTATTCTATTGTTCTGTCATATTTAGGGTTGTCGAGTGAGACAGAAGAAAAACACGGATGGCTTCGCTGAATACTCGAGACAACAATAGTGGCTCTATTCTTTGAAAATACCTATGAAAAGCTCAATCAGGCTCTCTGTGTTAACACATTGTCAAGGAGAAAATGGATCAAATCAGTACACATTGTTCTTCAGACCGGATAATGGAGACCGTTAAACCCATGAAGCTACAGTATACAGTAGGTGACTTTTCCCGTCACCCAATTCAACACCTTTTGTCACAAGATGTCTGGGATATGGGGTGTTGCTCTTAGGTTTTAGTATTCAGAGAGAAGCATTCATCACCCACCTGTCTTTTGTGGGAAAGGTCAGTGGGTAGGAAGGGTACTGAGCCTCGGATGGCCTATAAGCGCTGCTGGCTTCGGCCGAAGCAGAAAACCGCCCCTTAAATAAACGCTGTGGGCCTGAGGAAGATGGATGAGGATCATGAGGTGTGACGCGGGGGCGCAGCGGGGTAGGCAGAAGAGGGGAGGCAATTTACCAGGGGCTGTGAGTCGGGCAGGGAGGGTGTGGAGGGGCGGGGGCGATGAGATGTATGGTACCCAGCCTGCACAGAAGTGGAAAACAGCGGTCCAGACTAATGACCTGCAGCCGGATCGTTACGGCCCCCACAGAAGGGGATTGGCACAAGGCACGGTCCCCTGGAAATCAATTCCCTGGGAAGCCTGGAGAACTGGCGGTAAATCATGGCCGCAGCGTGCAGGGAGGAGGGCAAGGCGCCGGGGATAAAGAGGGGCACTGCGAGCAAGGGAGGGATGAGTGGAGGTTTCGGTGCACGGATGCAAACGCTGGTACTGCTGCCTGCGCCCCCAACCCCACCCTGCCACGGAAGCAAATCAATGATGTGGTGGTTCCAGACCCTTGCTCCATAGCTGCACCCCGCCCCTCTTCCCCACAGGGTCTTCTGCTCTTTGGTATAGTGTTCTCGCATTGATTTATATCACCTAGTAAAGCCCCATCAATCCGAATATGAATCCTAATAAAACCGTTGGGTGTAGAGGGGAGCTGTGTGTGTGTGTGTGTGCTTGCGCAGATGGGGGTATAAGTCATATAAGAAACATATCATGATTAAGGGAGGCATTGATCTAGAAGGGTCCAATGATGATAAATGCTACAACTCTCCAGGCAAGGAAAACATTCAAAGCAATAGCAGAGATGCCAGCAAACTGTCATGCGACTGAATGTTGCTGAAAACACAACCAATCTTTCTTTTACTTTACCATGGAGGTGGTTTGTTATTGTTCATTGTTTCTCGAGACAACTTTAATTGATATCATATTCTTTAATTAAGAAATATAAGATGCGAAGCAGTGTGCTACGGTGAAAACAAAGTGATGAACGAAACCCATACAGAGTATACTGTAAATATGCCACAAATGTGTTAATATTTTTTCCTACCAAAAAAGTAGTTCCACAACAATTACAGTAGCTTTTTGATAAACAATATTGATACATTATGGTGTTATCATATAATCTATTATAGCTGTCAATTTACTTATTTTTCTGGAGTGTAGGTAGTTGATAGTAGTAGTTTAGCCTAGAGCAGCCAATGCTGTTGCCAGGGTACTGTTTTTGTTGTAGTTCAGTGAAGCAAAACTACTACCAACCAGGGACAAAAACATTGTTATAAAATAACACGGTAAGATTGGGTGTCATCCCCTCAAAATGAGTTCAGCTGTTGTTTAAAGTGCTACAATAGACCAATATGACTATTTCTCCCCTAATTGTGGTTTATTAAATGGTATTGAAAGACCAAATATATCACGGGGGCTTGTTTTGGACAGGTAGCTGCAGGAATCACCAGACGCTGCAGGCAGACTGTGACAGGTACGCTGACAATTAGTCAGGCCACAACTAAATGACGACAGCCGTATGGAAATCCTGCTCCCTCAGACTGCAGTGGCATTGGTGTCAGCAGCCACAAATATGAAACCAGTCCCCTTTTACTCATTCCATTCCCCCTCCTCGCCTCCTACCGCTCTCCTCACTTCATTATGCAGGCAGCCTGACGCTATTTGACAGGATGTGCTATCTGCAACCCCCAGCTGCACTCTCACTCTCTGTATCGTCACATCGCTGGCAGCCTAACCCCACCGCTGCCTTCCGCGTAGAGGTAGTGAGGAAATTATGGTGCCACTATCTGAAGAAAGAAGAAAGAAGAGAGAGAGTGTGAGAGAGGGAGGGAGAGAGAGAGATAGTGGGGGGGGGGGAGAGACAGACCCCAGAGTACCTCTGTAGATGTCGCCTGTTTTGACACCGGAGGTGGGGCGCTGGTTGGCAGGGCTGACACACAGGACTTGCAGGGTATCGCTAATTAGCTTGCCACGGTGCGATTTTCCACCTCTACATGGATTATAAAGTTTAGCAGACGATGACTACCTAATGTGTTGCTGCTGAAGCTGATGTAGCTTGTATATTGATTGGCTTAAACCAGTCAAATATCATTTTTGAATGTTGAAAACTGGCGAAAACCGGCCATTGACTTGCTACTGTATGTGCAAATGCAGTGCATTCAGCACATTGAAGCAAACAGTATCTACAGTAGCTTTGCCCAGCATTATTGTCCTCACAAACACAGCTACTAAGATAGGTCTCCAGAGACTTGTAAATTAGCTTAACGAAGAAACAAACTACTTTAAGGGTGAGCCTCATAAAGCTGCAGGCCTGAAAACACAGCATAGCTAATTTGTAGGTTAATAATGTCATTGTGTCCTTACTTGCCTGGTTAAAATGGCGCTTTCTAGATAATTACAGTAGAAGTGCATATCTACTGAGTAGACTTGATGGCAATGTCAACAAAACCCTACATGTTGACTAACAGCCGTACCGAGTGCCTTAAGATGGAGATTTATAATTTCCTTGCTTGAAAATGGTAAATATAGTAAGATGACCCAAATTTGAGTGTACTGTAATTGCCCTCTGAATTCAGAATGAGACGCTGCCTTGCATTGTTTTCTGCTGCAAGACCTGTTTAGTTATCATCAACACTTGGCTGGCGCTGATGAGGCGTGATGTTAAATCAGCAGCCTGGCGTTCCGTCGGTCGTCGCATAATGAGCGCGGTTTGAGATTCGCCAGCGACAGGCCGCCATCCCCTGGACCCGCCTCTGGTCTGTCTCTCCCCGTGCGGTGTTGGGAGCCAGACGGCAGTTGATGTTTTGTTTTGTTTGCTTATTTATTTCTTTATTTATTCCTCTGCCTCCCTGCGCTGTCTGCGTTTGATTCCGATTCCCCGAGGTGTTTAAAAAAGCGACTTGATTGTTACTGACAATCAGCCGCTCTGGCCCTTTTGAGCAGAAGGTTTGATTTAATCGCCAGGCTGTCATATAATATTCTGCGGCGCCGGCCGCCCCTGTGAGGCCTCTCTCTCTCTCTCTCTCTCTCTCTCTCTCTCTCTCTCTCTCTCTCTGTTATGTCTAAATCCTCTATACAAATCGCTGTGTTTCTGCTCTCCCAGTGGGGCCTATTACTGCCTGTGGGGCATTAAAGATCATTAATAGTGCTGTCAGAAATAGAGAGGAGAGGAGTGTGTGTGTATGTATGTGTGTGTGTATTGACGGGGGGGTTGGGGTGAGTTGCATAGCTGCTCATAAATGGGAAATTAATACATCTGCTTCATTAATGCTGCCTCGTGTTTGATGTTTGTTAGCTGGCAACTTTAATGATGTAGGTTTGAGCCGACGGGGCGCTTGACTAAATTTGATTCCTCCAATTAAGTAGTCAGGGTTCTTTTCTTTAGGGAGCAAGGCGAAGAGAGGGGGAGAAGGGGGCGCTGCCTAATTATGGACTCCAATCCTTCAGTTTTGTTACTTTACCCCCCCTTCTTCTGGTCTCTCTCTCTTTCTTTCTCTGTCTCTCAATCTCTGTTTTTATGCCGTCTCCTTCAGCCGTCGTCTGCCGGCGCTTGATTGCGGCGACACTCTCATCAGGCCTGGCCGTCGGCAAGTTGTTTACCGTGCGCTAATCACGGAGAAATATTTTAATCAGCTCCCGCAACCGTCTTAATCATTAACATTAGCGATCCATGTATGTTAATTGCTATACAGCTCAAGGTGATGATAGTCAATCTTAAGTGCAAATGATGAAATTGAGAAAATTAGCGGCCGGTGTTGTGGACGTGAGCCGATGCATCTTAATCACAGCCTTGGATATACAGCCTCGGGACAACATGAAAGGCTCCTCTATAGCCTGGATGTATGCCATTTCTTCCTCTCTATATATAGAGATATAGTGATACTGTGATGATCACTTGCATGAAGAAAACCACCTACAACGTTCTATGGTACCGGGTACTGTAGAAATGTCAAATGTGACGTTCTGGGTGGTTTTCGCTTGCGGTGGCCTGTGCACGTGCTAAATGCCCGATTCTCTGTCCGACATACGTGTAAATATACAGGGAAATGATTTGCTCCACCTACAAAGGCTAACTAAAGCCAGTGATTCGGATGCAGTTAGCTGTGTTTGTCTCACAAAAGGAGATGGCTGCACACTGCACAAGCATGTGTGCATTAGAATAAGCCTCTGCAATGCACCGTGATGGATACTGTAGTTTTGTTTTGGCTGTTTTGTCAAAAAAAATCACTGTGGTCAAAAAAGATGGGGACATACTTACATAAACCATAATATTTACATACAGGACGGGAACAGGGTGGCCGACTCCAAGCCGAAGTGTTGCTCAGTCACATGCTTGTACAGAGACAATATCCTGTCCCGGCAAGACCACCAGTGCCAGGACAGTGCACCTGCAACAGAACTACAGAAGAGATGCTGCATTGACTTGTGGCAGTACACGTCTTGTGCAAGTATGCATTGGCATGGCAATATCATCGCCTCAAACCCTCGTGACGGAGGCCTGTTGGGCTGCAAAACATTGCAAATCACCATTATTAAATTAGCATCTAGTCCACTGTGCCAAAGGAACACGCTAGCTAGGCCTAGCGCACACATAAATACTGTAAGGATATCGAGCCATTGTTCTAGCCTAGCTTTGTAATAATGCAACCAGTGCAGTAGAGGAGCCCGTCTGTTTCCGCAGTAGTGACAGGGTTACACCTCGCCCCTCCAGGCAGCGTCGTTGCCCCTCAGCCTGTAGGTGACGCCCTCCAGTAGCTCAGCCCAGACCGACACAGTCCATCTGGTTGTGTTCACCATTCAGTTCATTATTCAGCTCAGCAGTCATCAGAGACTCCTTCCTCTAGGGAGGCTTTGGCTGGGATGAAGGGAGGGTGTGTGTGTGTGGGGAGGGGGGGGAGGTGGGCTAATAGGAGGGCAGCTGAGCTGGGGAGAGCAGCTGAGGATTGGGCCGCAGGCTCCTGCAGACCAGGGTAATGACAATGCTACCGTTCCTGATCAACCTGCTGACTGAGCACTCTAGTCTTCTCTCATCTTCCCTTTGATGGTCCTGCCAGGCAGGCCCTTCCCATGAGCTGGATGACTGAAGGTGAAACCCAGTTCACTCTAAATGCATGGCTAGAAAGATGTTTAAATAGTACTGGGATCCACTTTAAAGTTAAGTAAAAGACATACAAAGTAGCAGTAACCTATGTCGTTTATTTGTATTTTGACCTTATTTTTATTACCTCAATATGGCCTATATTTAACCGTATGGGTGCAAGGATTTGTTTGTGGAGTAATGAAGCTACACACTGATTTTGAACTGAACTATAATCAGTTACAAACGAGTAGCTGCCCTTGTGTCAGCTGGGCTCACAGGCCGGCAGAGTAGAGAGGAGAGCCATGCACATATGTCTTCTTTGTTAAAGGTATAGTCAGTCATTCTGGAGACAGCTTGTTGATATTTGAACTCAGTGGATGCCATAGGGTGCTCCCATGAGGAGATATTCACAGAATTTGGCAAATGGGTGTTATTAGCGTACAATCGCTGACTGTACAGTGCCTTGGGAAGAGTGCCAAACCTACGTTGCAGTAAAACAAGCCTTCTTTGTGCGCGTGCATGGAAGTGGTGAGGTAAGCTCAAGCCGGGATGAAAAGCTCAACACGCGGGGGAAAGCAAGAGAGCTGCTTTACTTGTTTACTGTTCGCCAGGCCGAGGGCGCTAGTCAGGCTCTCCTTCATCCGTAGGAGAGCTCCCCGGCCGTCGCTGACGCAGAGCGCGGCCCCTGCCGGCGTAGAGAGCGGCGCCATCTGCTAGGACCTGTTGGCGTGTTTGTTTTCCAGAGCACACAGCAAATCACTCCTTTCCTGTTCCTGCTTTTTACCATATGCCGCCGCCTGTGCATCAGAGCGCCGCATGTATATTAATGAAGTTCGCCGTAGAGACGCACGCGTCCGCATCTGCCAGGGGGATTCTAGACACACAGCAGCCGCCGGTTGATTCATGGCGATGCCACCCTAAGCCTGTCACCATGGCCACCTTTCCATGTAGGTGACACAGTTATAAATGACAATTATATCGTATGCGTACCGTGCTGGAAATGGGATACTCGCTCATGCTGTATACACTTAGTGTATGTAGGTAATTGATGTGTGCTGTTCGTAGTGGGGGGATGATTGTGTGTGTTTTTGAGAAATTAAATGTATAGAATAATAAAATAAAAAGAGCTATGGAAGGAAATGTAAATACATTAAATACCATCATGCTCTATTATATCAATCTCATGTATCTGTATGATAAATGAAAAAAAAAAGTTCTTTTAAAAACACTGACTTCTTGAATTATAGTAATTGAAAGTGTTTCTCCAAATATTGCATGTAAATATTTCTAGATTGTACTGATTGTTTATTTGGATCTTGTGTTGCACATAATTACACTTGTGTCTGCTGAGAGGAAGTTAATTAGATTTTTCTGTCCGTCAATCAACACAACATAGACAAACAAACCAAGAAAATGTCCTGACACGCATGAGGTTGCATAATGGCTCGGACACGCTGCAACTTCAGACCGACACTGCAACTATTTCTCTGTTCCCGCTATTTCAACTTCTCAGCCCTATCTCCACTTTAATGCATCTTTAATGCGTCTGTCTGTGAGTGGTTTTGTTTTGTTTGGGCTCTGTTTTGTTTTTCACGCGGCAGCCTTTCCTCTGAGGTATTTGACGAGGCTTTCCTGTCCTGTCTGCTCCAATAAAGCCTGCCAGAAAGACGAGACGGCGATTCCCAGAGCTTTTCGCGGGCCAGCGTCGGACCCACGCGTCGACGCCTCTGGCTGTGTCATGTATGATTTAGGCTGCTTTGTACACGCCTGCAGGAATGTTGTGTAGCAGACGATGCACAGCACACACAAGTACACAAATCTGGCAGGGCTTAACCCTCGCACCTTGGCAGAGAGAGAGAGAGAGAGAGGGAGAGGGAGGGAGAGAGAGAGAGGCTGCCTATCTCAAGGTCTGCTCCGAGGCCCTGGATGATCAGGCAGTAGGAGGGTTGGCTTGGCAGGTATTTGGCAGCCAATTTTACCAGCCCTCAAGCACCAAGCACATGCCTCCCTCCTACCTCAGCATTTTAGCTGAAGGCTATACGTTGTGATCAAGCCCGGTTGTTGGCCTGGCGTCCTCCCTCCCCCCATCTCAGACAGGATGCGATGCGTGCTGCATGCGATGCCGTATAGTCTGTAAGCTGCTGACCTTTTGTTAGCCTGACTGGTTCCTTCTTTTAACACAATGCTGACATCTCCATTGGAAATATCGTGTGTCGTGTGTGTTGACTCAAGCGTTGAAAGGCAAGCGATAGCAGAGGCGTGTGTTGCATCGACTTAAAGCTCTATATTCTATACTCTTTGTCAGGCATACCAGTGGGCAACAGTGCATGTGTGGTCCCAATATATGGCACACGTCTGTTACGTAACCTCTCCACTTTGTAGTCCTGCATTCTTTGACATGCACAGTTTATTAAGGAGAAGGTTGTTCATCGCGGGGTAAACACACGATAGACATTAGAGGGTCCGATGAATCACACAGACCCTCAAGTGTGACCCGTACAGGCCAATCCACTTGAGTGGAGGCCCGCGGGCTGTCAGAGGGAGATAGATAGCATCGCCCTGCAACCTTGCCCTCACCCCATCCCTCGCAGCCCTCCCCCACCCACCACGCAGTCAGCCAGGCCACATGGTGGGGCCCAGGGCCAGGGGTCGCGAAGGAACCGGTCCAGCAGACATTTATGACACCCCCGCTGTCGTGACCCGGTGGCATTTTGGTCCGCGCCACATTAGCAACTGGTGCCGTCGGCTGGGGGGCTGCACTGGAACAAAAGAAGGGCACGTATTCATGCTTTGGGGAGAGTCTTGGAGAGATCAAGCCCGCTGGAAGCTATGCTAGTATTTCCTCTATGTGTTATAGCGGCCTAATTGTGCTAATTGTGGTTTCACTATATTTAACAACAACAGCATTACCGTGTGACAGGGGTATAAAGCACCGATGTGTCTTTATTTTCTTGTTGGTTTGTGTTTCCTCTTAATGGCTGACATTTGTACTCATCGCAGTGCAGCTGCCATGTCAGGTTTACATTTTGTAAGGTTTACGAAAAGAAAACGAAAAAAACAAAAAACGCTTAGAGCTGCTCTTCTTATAATCAAAACAATTTCTCAACTCCTACACACTTCGCAGGTGCGGATGATCTCGGGAAAAGCAAAACATATTTTTTCTTATTCACTTTACTCGCCGAATTTGTCAACAATTATCATGAAAATTGTCCCAGCAGTGCTGCTTAGTGGCATACCGCATCGTCACGTACAGTAAATACGAGGTGTGCCCTACGTGGGCTTGACGCTGTGGGTATACAGCGTGTTCTGGGCATATTGTCAGGGGGAAATAAACTCGAGGCTCTTTTTTAGCACTGCGGTAAAGGATCGTTAGGCAGTCCAGATGGCGCTCTTTAGTGTCATTCTAATAATAGTGCCGTGTTTTTAGATATGATCGCTCTGAAGGTGCCTGACCCCCCCCCACACACACACACACGTGCACACACACGTGCACACTCTACTTTGACAAGATGAGCAGGATAATAACCACGCACCAGCCGATGCATGATCCATGGTTTTGACCCCGCCTGACCCCGCCTGACCCCGCCTGACCCAGAGGCACATTGTTGCAGCCTGTTTACATTGTGCAGATTTTTATTTGTTTTATCACGAGGCCTCTCTCTCTCTCTCTCTCTGCCCTCTTCTCACCGGGCCACCTCTGCTCAGCAAGTGTGTCTGAAGGTAAGCTGGAAGCCGGGGGGGGGGGGGAGGGAGGGAATGCGGCTGGGCACGCAGAGAGGAAAGGAGCCCATTTGTATTCCGCACATGGCTCCCAGACATTAGGAGGGCATCAAAGTGCAAATATGAGTCAGACAGCTCTCGTAATGAAAGAATCGAGGCGCATTATGAAATAAGTGGAAGTGACCAACGAAGAGAGACGCGGCGCCGGCCGCTTTGAATTCCAATTACCGGGGCCGACGGCGAGCGCAGTGCCTTTCTAAAGCCTCCCCCAGGTTCCTCGGGCCCAGGAAACACGGAGACCGAGTCTCAGTTAAAGGTCAGCCTGAGCAGAGGCCGACGAAACCACAGATAGACTCTTACGCCCACGGCAACAAAAAAAACAAAAAAACAAACATTGGCCTATCGCTGCTCTGAGAGGCGCGTCCGTCTCTGCTCTTCGTTTATTGTACCCCAGATATACAGATATATATATCTCTTTATATATATCTCATTCCATGGATGGAGAGCGGACCTAGCTTTGGCTATGGAAGTCCGCGGACCTGGCTTGGAACGCGGCGCGGAACTTTTAAACTGTATTTACTATATACATTTTATTAATAATTTTTTGCGCAGTGTGATACATCACCTTAAATGTATAATTTATATATATTTATATATAATTATTCTGCTTATCAACAACTATTGCATCCTAACTGTCCTGGAAGGGTGGATTCCTCTCTCTGTGGTCCCTTCCCAAGGTTTCTTCCCTTTTTCACCCATGAGGTTTTGATGGTAGTTTTTCCATGCCCGGAGAGAGGAGCAGGTTCAGGGGGTGTTTGTTTGTTTGTTTGTTACATTGTGAAATGTTTGCTTGTGAAGCCCTTTGAGACTGCAATGTGATTAAGGGCTA
>JAODUG010000006.1:3076650-3084866 GCA_027564795.1 Aphredoderus sayanus
GATGCATCAGGGGTTTTTAAACGTTTCATTTGCCAAGTGTCCAAAGGTCTCTCAGCGTGGGTGTTGTGGTGGATAGAGATAGAGATATATGGAGCTTGGCCAGTTGTCAATATCACAGCTGCAGCGATCTATATTCATTGCTGATGGGGGGAATCATTAACAAGGCAGTGCTCTCTCTCTCACACACACACACACACACACACACACGCACACCTCTAAAGCAAACGCTCTGTGATAACAGCACATAAAACTATAATCACCAGTAGGCAGTAGTAAAACTCAGCAATAAGGATCGTAGTTCAGTCAGGGACCCGCATTTCAGAGTAACCAGAAAAGGCTTGGCATAAAGGTATGAAACGAGTGCACATTTCTGTCATTAGTAATCGCATCTCAACACTGTTTGCGTTGCACTGTGCTGTACTGCATGTGATGCCAGTGAGGCGGCAGGGAACAGTTGTTTTTAACCTTATGCTGTGAGCAGGGAGAGAGGCCTCGCCCTGGGATAATGACTTGTTCCCCAACTCTCCTGCCACTGGCTCCCCAGACAGCCTGGCTTTAATGAAGGGCTTCTCATGCACGCACAGCTAGCTGACCCTTCAGAAAGACCCCCCCCACACACACACACACCCATTTCCTGTCTCGTCACCGTCACCTCTGAAATCTAGCCCTTTTCTCTTTTTTCTCTCCTTACCCCAGCGACAGGCCTCATTTGCACGATTTCAGTAGCTACAGTAGAGAGCGTTGCACTCTAGATGGGTGGGGGGTTACTGTAGGAGCAGGGCTCCCGGAGAAAACAAGCAGCAGGAGGCGTGTTTGTTTCCAGGGATGGAGGAGACTGACAAATGAACTCCCAGGGGAGGGATGGGCTCCTCTTGCCTGCCTGCTCCTCCCGAACCCTGGGGTCTTCATTATGGGCCAGGGCAGACACCTTCTCTTTAGCACTCTAGCAGCACATCCTCACAACAAGCCTGCAGGCCTCAGGGGCGATAGGGGGAGGGGGTAAGGGACCTTGGGAAGGGGAGGAAGGGGGTCCAGGGCTCCCCACCCCCTCCATGTCTGTGTTTGTGGCGGGGTTGTTTACCAGCAGCGGTCATGGCCCGTGTAAGTGGAGGAGGTTTGACACGGACACGCGAGACGCCCGTGACTGGCGCTACGTGACTGCGGGCGCGTTGCTCGTTCAGAGAGGAGAGGGGAGCCGCGGAGGCCGCGTGGTCCTCCGCCCGGCGGCACATCGCCCCACTCCAGGCGGGGTATTTCCAGCCTAGCGCCACTGCACATACCGGCCGGCCACCTGGTTCCTGTGGCTGCCCAACGACGGCAGAGACAAACGAGCAGGAAAGGGGAAAGCGGAGAGTAAGTGGCAGTTAGGCTGGCAGACGTCCCAGTCGCACCGAGCAGGAGTGGATAGCTGCTCTGTGAGACATCAATCACGACGTGACCCCGCCCACCAGCCTCCAGACACGTGCTAACACGAGGGGGGGTCCCGCTAACACCCTCCCTACAGAGCCTCGCGGGCTCATGCGCTCCCAGCTCCCAGAGGAGCGAGCTGCAGCCTGTTGCCTGGAGGAGGAGGCGGAGGAGGAGGAGGAGGAGGAGGAGGGTGGCCTAGGTAGAGCCAGCGGCCCTTGCGAGAGCGCCAGCTCTGGCGGGCACTGATGTGCCGCCGTGAGCTGCCCACGGGGAACTGTGCCCAATCTCCAGCTCTTTACAAGGGAGGGATTTAGCCTGTGTGGGAAGGGGGTGTATCGAGGGAGCTCCCGCTTCTGTCCCTATCCCCCCCAGAGGCCCGCAGAGAGCTAATTACAGTTTATGTATGCACTGTCATCCCCCATGAGCCTCTCTGCCTCTGGAGCGCGGAGCGGCAAGGGTGAGTGATGACAGCACAGCGTTGTGCAGGAAGTATAGTCCCCGCAGAGCACGCTGGTTGCAACTTGTTAGCCACAGTTCCGGGCGATCCAAGCATCGTACAGGGGGAGAGCATGGTGGATGGGAGCCATGACACTCCTTAGGACCGTTAGGAATAGTTACGGTCGGGGGAAGTGGGCCATTATACCGCTGGAGTGCAGTGGAGGCAGACCAGTGTATGTAACTCGGATGGATCAGGCTAGGTAACGGGTGGATGGGCGTGGCATATGATTGACTGTTGAATGTTCAACAACCTCAAAGGAAACGTGCTCAGTGAAATTGTTGGCGAATAGACGCTGAGATTTAAAGTGCTCTCATCGTAAAACGACAAGGTACATAAATACATCAGTTTTGAAGTTTCCCACCCGTCATTAATCACTCTTGAACTGAGACATGATTACATGTTACATGTCATTTAATTTGATGTTAACATTTTCAATCATTACACATGAAATTACATTTAATAGTCACTGGTTGTTTTAAACGAGGTGCCTGATTGCATGATCTAATGTGAATTTGATTTACATTTAAGTTTTAATATCATTTTCATAACATCCATCGCTCATACTGTATGTCAACACAGCCTTCCTCACTTTTCGACTACGTGCGTTCTTGTGAGTGTGCATGTTACGTCTGTGTCTAGGATGTATGTGAATGAAATAGTAACTCGACACTAAATATAGAAGCACCCACCTGCTGTAATCGCCTACCGCTTGCATATGCAAAGTCAATGGAGAAGCTCCAGCCCTTGGCAAAGAGTTGGAAACTTGGCTGGTGAATTCTGTTGGCCTCCCAACAGGGTGTCATTATGTGCAGAAGCATCTCAGAGCACTGCCACCAAATGCATGTGCTAAGCCCATCGGTGGAGATAGACCTGAATGTATAAAAGGATACGGGACATGCAGACGCACAGGAATACACACCATTAACATTCTTGCTGGAGCTTTTCTGCAGTTGTCATTTAGCTTACACAAATAAAACAAGCTGATTGTTCCATGCACATGTAAGTAAGGTTGTAATAGTAATGTGCAACACACTGATGTTAAGGCACATTGCTAATCCAGTTGCTGTCATTCAATGTCAGCAGGTGCCAATCAGATGAGGTGCATTCACATTGACAAACAGCGGCGACCGTTCGCAAACAGGGTCTCCAATGGCTTTGAGTTTGCCACGCATGTTTGCGAGCACACACACGTGCTCCAAGGAGGTAGTTCTCGGCGAACACGCGTGCACCGTACTAAGGGTTACATTTTAAATCTGACAATTTCTTATTCTTAAACATAAAGGAAACGCATTCGCCATGAACGTTTGCCTAATTTGAATGCACCTCTGGTCTACTGTATGGCAAAGACTTTTTTCAGTGACTATGAAGTGGAATAAAAGACGGGTATGCTATCTTCCTGTTTAAAATGAGTTAATTTGGCGCTTTGAAGCTCCAGTGCAAAAGTTGCATATACTATAAATGATTTGACAATCAAGTGTGTGCACACGCCCACACCTGAGTGTAATCAGCCACATTAGCTCACAACACCTGTGTGCACCAGGATTCAACAGTTGTTGACAGGGAGAAAGGTGTACCCCTTGCCAGCAGCGCGTCCGGGTCACTGTTCTGTTATCTGTGTTTTGTGTGCTGCTGCATGTGGCCCATGGCGATTCCCACGGTAACCGTGCCTCCTTCCCTTCCAGCTCCAGAGCCCGGCCTTAACGTGCTCCCCGCCCATGGCAGCCAGGAGGCCCCCGGCCCAGGCCCCCTCCAGGTGTCAGGCCTAGAGCGCAGCCAGGAGCGCAGCCAGGACCCCCAGCCCCCCGCGGCCCCCGGCCCCAAGCAGCAGCCTCAGCCTCCTCCTCCTCCCGCTCCCCCTCCGCCTCCAGCAGCGGGCTGCGCCCAGCCCCTCGACCGACCCCTGCCGCGGCCACCCGGCCACGCCCGGCCCTCGCCCCCCCGCCGGCCCCCGCGCGCCCACGGCCGGGCCGCGACCCCCTTGTTGCCGCCGCGTCCAGAGGCTCCCGCCAGGCCTCAGACACCCGCAGCCCTGCCTCTCGCCCAGGGCCAAGAGCCCTCGCCGGCGCCCCCTCCCCGGCCCCAGCACCACCACCACCACCCGGAGCCTCTGTCCCACCCCAGGCCTCCGCCGACGCCCAGTCTGCACCCTCACTTGCAGTCCCCGGGCCTCCCCGCCCACCACCAGCAGCACTCCAGCCAGGCCGGGCCCCACCGGCCCCCCTCTCGCTGCCACCCCAGGCCCCTCTCGGCCTACAGCAGCCTCAGCCTCAACGGGCACAGGTAACTCCCCCTGTACCTGTGCAACGGGCCGCGGCGCCCCCTGTCTGCACGGCACAGAACAGTCACACACTCAAAGTAGCCCGCGCTTCATCCGTGCATGCAGGGCATAAGACTCAGCAGCAGATCAGTATGTAGATTTGTAGCCAGGGGAGCTGAGAAGTCCCTGAGCCAAACAGTAGCCACTGATTGTTAACAGTGGGGGTAGAAAGAAAAGGGCCACACTGGGCTTTAAGTGGCAGTGATTTATTAACCACTCACATAGTCATCTGGGCCGGCTGGAGCCTCCAGCTCCATCCGTCTAACCCTCTAAAATCAACACCTCGCCGTTTGATAGAAAATAAAATGTGTACAAGTGAGTGCATGTAAATCTCCAAACCTCGCCATCCCCACAGGGTCCAGAGTCTCAAAGTATTTTTCTTGGAGTAAGCAACAACTGAAACATTCAATTCATCCAACAGTTTATTTAGAGTGCCAACAATAAAATACATAAAACATTCAGATTCATGACCAAAAAAAAACGAAAAAATAAAATAAAACTCTGGCCAAGATAGCATATGCTTTGTGGCGGTGTTTATCCTACACGCATTCGTAGGAGAAGCAGAGATTTATGGATGTTTTTGTCTGACTTGTATATAAACCATCCAACTCCACCGCTTTGGCAGTTGGCAAAATTGTCATAAAACAAGACCAACTGTAAAGATGTAGGCCTAGAAAAACACTTTGGAGCTCATGCATTTTTCTACGCCACGCAGAATAGAACCCAGTTTATTTTTAATATGTGAACCGTTAAAAACATACTAACTATTCAAGGATGGCTTTTGCCTGTTGTCCCTTACCTTTGGGAAAGCACTGAGGTGTTTTGTTGTATTCAGGCATCTAAGATAGCTAGCTGCCTTTTGAGTCTAGTCCCAAAATCAGCCCTTGCTCAGAGGCCCTCCGGTAGCTGGCGCTGCCTGCGGCTGCCCATGCCAGCCCATCAGTGTGCCAACAGGGCCTGGCACTCACTGTGAATAATAGAGAGAGAGAGCGAGAGAGAGAGCTTTTGCAAATGAGCTTTTAGGCTTATTCTGTAAAGATGAGGAGACGCTGGCTGTCTGACTGCTAGCACATTTACAAACAGATTTTGCCTAGTGCGCACACACACACACACACACACACACGTATTTCCGCTGGTGTGCGTCAGAACAGGAGTTGTGCTCAAAGCCAGACGCTCCTCGGGCTTCCCTCGCCAGCGGCAGCTCAGGGGCATCTTGCGGTGCTACGGCGGTCGTCCTGCCTCCCTCCCGGCGACCCCCCCCCCTAGGGGCCTGCAGGTGTCTGTGCACTCTGGGTGTGACGGGGCGGAGCAGAGGAGATAAGGGGACGTGAGGGGAACGGGTGTTGGTGACGGCCAGTAACACTTGACTTACATCGTCTCCTGTGTGTCTCCTCCCTGTCTTCTGTGTCTCCTCCCTGTCTCCTCCCTGTCTTCTGTGTCTCCTCCCTGTCTCCTTTCTCTCTCCTCCCTGTCTCCTCCCTGTCTCCTCCTCCACAGCAGCAGCCGGAGCAGCACCCCGGGCAGTAAGCCTCACGGCCCCTCTGCGCCCCCCCCTCCTCCTGCCCTGCACCTGCCCCACCACCCGCCGCCGCAGGCCGCGGCGCCCTCCGCCTTCCCCCTGCCGCTGGCAGCCAACCAGGGCGCCCCCCACGGCTTCCCCCCCGCCCTGCAGTCCTCGCCGCACGCGCACCACCCCAATATGTTCGCGCCTCCGGCCGCCTTGCCTCCACCTCCGCCACTGACGTCTAACACCCTGCCCGTGCCCGGACACCCCGCCGCTGGGAGTGCCTACTCAGGTAACTGTTGTGGCTGTAGTCATGGCGACACATGGGGGGGGGGTGTAGCCGTAGTCATGGCGACACATTGAGTGTAGCTGTAGTCATGGTGACACACGGGATGTAGCTGTAGTCAGGGCGACACAGTGAGTGTAGCTGTAGTCATGGTAACACATGGGACATGGAATGTAGCTGTAGTCATGATGACTTTGGACATCTAGCTGTAGTCATGGTAACACATTGGACATGGGAATGTAGCTATAGTCATGATGACTTTGGACATCTAGATGTAGTCATGGTAACACATTGGACATGGGAATGTAGCTGAGTCATGATTACTTTGGACATCTAGCTGTAGTCATGGTAACACATTGGACATGAGAATGTAGCTGTAGTCATGGCGACACACGGGATGTAGCTGTAGTCAGTGCGACACAGTGAGTGTAGCTGTAGTCATGGTAACACATGGGACATGGAATGTAGCTGTAGTCATGATGACTTTGGACGTCTAGCTGTAGTCATGGTAATACATGAGTGTAGCTGTAGTCATGGTAACACAGCGTTCTGGGACTTTCACATCGTACATGTTAGAGTTAAAATGTTGGAGGAAGGGTTTTTTTCCAACTAACTTTCCAAACAAAATGATGGTTTCATTCAAACGTAGATGAACCAACTCTGTAATAGAAACTTCTGTGTACTCTATGCTTCTTGTTAAGTTAATTTGATATAATGCCAATTACATAAAGTTATGGCAAGTGACAGCAGGACAATCTAATGTCCACATCACGTTATACAGACTTTGTTTTTTCCCATCTCCTGTCTGGCTGATGCACAGCAAGTCCACAAGCCAGCCTCAGCAGAATAAATCAATAACTAAATAACATCCTGTGCACGGTGCTGCCATGCTGGGCTGAGTCTGGAGTTACTTTAACTACCACCGTGCTGTGTTCACCTGGAAGCGTGTTGAACTTTGAGAAATCAATTTTGCCTGTATTGAATAGACACAGTTGGATTTTGTTCAAAAGATACTAATGAAATTTTTATGAAGAGAAAATTCTGTCTGCGGTCCAAACCTAATAAAGCTCTAAATGACCTTAGAAAACAGAGCTTTGATTCAGTGCGGAATAGAAATGATATGGTTACCCCAGAGAAAATATAATCTGTCTGTCGGGGCAATTTGCAGAATTTAGTGGAAATGCTTGTGATTACCTGAGTTTCTATTTCTCATGGAGACATTCACTTGCAAGGCATAGTTGAAATTATATTATATATTAATATTATATAAGTTATAATAGCATCATTTCCATTTCAGAACAATGTTCAGTACATGAATACTAACATGAATATCTTACAGCAGGGGACCACTGCTGATACTTGAAACGTAATTGTTTTTGTTTTGTTTATAAATTGTCCACCTTTCTCCAAAGTGATTCTCCTTCCCACTGTTTAGACAGTGTAACACATACTCAAGGGAGACATTTTCCCAACTGCAGAACAAATAACCAAGGGTTTTCTCCCAATCGGACACTACAGCTGCACCTGAAAACAGAATGGAGGGAAACCATTTAGGGTCCAACTGTAGAACCTCCCGTTACCTCTTCTGTGGCATACTGATGGGAACAGACCGTTCTGGAGCGGTGGTTTCCACTTCCCGTACTCACAGCCAGACGCCGGGCCCGGTCCTCTAATCAGGAGCTGGTGTCCCATGCCCAAATCTGTCCCTGATTAAAGGACTAGCATGAAAACCAGCAGGTCTTGAGGTCTTCACAACCTCAAATTGGGAAAATTATGCAACTTGTGCGGCAATTCCCAAACATTACTTCTTCTTTTTTTAAACACCAAACATTTCTACATTCTCTCTAGATTTGTGCTCGTGTGTGTTACATGTGCTCCTTCCTTTTTCTCCCCATCTACTTTGGCACATAATAGTTAATTACATTAAAGGACTATACAGAGCAATATTTTAAACATTAATATATCAGCAAAAAACGTTTTTCTGTGTGACGATATAGTGGTGTAATTGCATCCTGAGCAGAGAACAACGTCACACTCCCTGTGTGTGTGTTGAGCACGTCTGTACTCTACTGTTGTTTTCATAGCTGGGCCTGAATGTTGGGGTGTGTGTGTGTGTGTGTGGTCTGACATGCTGTTGTACTTAGTGTGACATCTAGTGGCAGAAAGTCATAGAGCCACTTTAAAGGGCTGCAAAATAAAA
>JAODUG010000006.1:3114080-3130509 GCA_027564795.1 Aphredoderus sayanus
AGGTTTAGCGCCCTCTATCTGCCACAAAGAGCTAGTGCGTTGGGTCAGTTTGACCCGGAGGACAACAGCAGGGTTAATGATGATGTTTTGTTAACGCGGTTTCACATGAAGCAGAGACTGCTAACCACTAGGGGCTGTGGCCATACCGTGCGGCCTGCATCCTTCTGGAAGCTGCACACTTGGCTGACCACCAGCTCTGATGACAGAAGACCATCCTCCTCAAAAGTCAGCAGTACAGCACCCTGTGTGAGCAGACAATAGCAACAAGCACTCTGAGTCGTGTGTGTATGAAGAAGCAACCACAAACTGCTGGTTAACATTTTCAGTGAAAAAGCCGTCACACAGAACGCAGGAATTCGTGAACCAGCACTTTCACAGCAGTCATTCTGCAGAAGTTTACTATCCAAAAAAGATGAAAAACGACCAATGGAGCTTTATAAAAGTTGCGAAATTCAACACCCTGATGTGGCTTTATATCAACTATAGTAACCTAGCAGTATCAAGTACTGAAGTGTATTATAATCATATAACAGCATGAGCAATACAGTAGTGTTGTGATACTAATCATATTGAAGTCAATTGTATGTATATAGCCCTTAATTAATAACCACATTAGTCTCAAAAGGCTGCACAGGCCCACATTTAGCATGGAAACAAAAGACCCCTTTCACATGCTCCTCCTCCTATAGTCATGTATATTGATAAGCATAGCACGATAGATTGTTCAGCATAATATATCCCATAGTCATATCAGACTTATATAGACTGAAATATTATGCATCAGAACTGCGTTTTATTTACAGTCAATTGGTAGCCCAAACTATGTGGCCATGAGACTTACAGCAGACTTCCTTGACTCCTCATTCAAAGCACTGCACCAAGCTTCTCTCCAATGGCTTTTCCAGCTTTTCAGTGACAGCGCCCATCCCACGAAAACGTCTGCTTCCTCCTTCGCCGCAATAGACTGAGAGGGTTTCTGCTGAGACCCTGCCCCGCCTTGTTGGAAGTACTGTACCAAGTACAGTAGGAGAGTGACCAGGGACGCGACGAACAGCGTGACCATGCACAGCCACTGCGGGTCTCCCAAGCCATAACTCGAATTATAACTTTCTAAATCAGACATCCTTGGCAAATGGCGACGACGTATAAAACCAAACACACTTTACTTTATTCGTGTGGCATCATCGCATGTGTGGCAGGTCAGCGACACACTCCTCAACCATCTTGTCATCTGGTTTCTCGACCCAAGTGCCAGAAGTCGAATCCCTGCAAAAAGTTATGTTCATAGCAGTCCATGTTGCAGTACTATATCTAAGCTGCTATAAGGTGTATACACGCCCCACGCCATGTCAGTCGATATGGGAGCCTAAACCTCGTACAATAGATATACAAGTGGTGCAAATGCTACTGCAAAGTAAAACTGCAGGCTAACAGACTTCTTCTGTTTTACTATGTGACTCGAATATGGCTGTGTTAGCTTAGCACACCGTAACGTACAGAGAGCTAATATTCGCGTTTCGCCACAGAACGACGCGTTAAAGTTCCCCAAAAGAATGTCCTCGCTGTCCGCCGTAATGCGCCAGGCTGAAAGTGTCCACGGAACAAAACACGAAATGGCAAGGAGACCCTCCTGTGAGCTTGTGACCTGCACTTTGCTGCGGCTCCGTAATGTATCTGGCTCTCTGAATAGACCTATGTGGCACAAAACTGTCATTCCCACAATGCACTGCGACCACCTCAAGCGTTTAGCCCTGCAGTGGCGAGGAGCTGCTTTGTGCGACTAATAGTAGTGTAATATAATAATAATAATAATAATAATAATAATAATACACTTTATTTATATAGCACTTTTGATACAACTTGCAACTCAGCGTGCTTTATAATTTAAGACATTTGAAAAACAACGGATTAAGTGGTCAAATTATTTTTTAACAAAAATAAGGACTAATATGTGGTGTATATGGGGAGTTGTTCTGTTACGATAGGCATTCATTAGTCACATGACGTTAAAACTATTGTTATGTATCACTCTTGGCGTAACATGATTGGCTCTGAGTGGCAGCATTTGACCAAAGAAAATCGCGTGGTTTTTGGAACAGGTCGCACACCGTAGATTGTACTCGTTTGTTTTGCTAACATGGCTGCTTTTTCTTCGCAGTGTTTGCTTGTCGAGTTGTTAGACGTTATGTGGAATATTACGACTGCTTTTGGTGTTTAGTTGCAGATATTTAACGTTACTACAGTACTATATTCAGTTACACGTTTATTAAAATGCCATAGTACGATCGAGGCTGCAACCCGTCAAGGTAAACAAACCGTGTTCGCAGCTACGTGTCATATCGTGCAGCCATCTACGCACTTAACACGCTCTGTTTAGTAAATGGACATTAACAGGAGGTCATCATGAACTGTCGCTCGGAGGTCCTTGAGTTAACGGTGGAGACGAGACAAGTGGAAGAAGCCATGTTGGCCCTACTCCACACAATCCTTCTGCATCGCAGTACTGGGAAATTTCACTACAAGAAAGAGGGCACCTATTCCATTGGCACCGTTGGCACACAAGACATAGACTGTGACTTCATCGATTTCACCTTTATTAGGGTGTCCTCAGAAGAGCTTGACAGAATGATCAGGAAGGCTGTGGCAGAATTTAAGGTATTTAATGGCTTTGTAAATTGACACAATATTATTAGTGTGATGTGATTCTACAATTGTTTTATTGCAGGATGCCTTGAACAACTCTGGCAGTGATGGCATGGGGCAGATCTCTCTGGAGTTCTACCAGAAGAAAAAGTCTCGCTGGCCTTTTTCTGACGAGTGCATTCCCTGGGAGGTGTGGAGCATTAAGGTTAATGTTGTCAACCTCGTCAATGAGCAGGAGCGCCAGATCTGTAGGGAGAAAGTGGGCGAGAAGCTCGGCGAGAAGGTGATCAACGTTGTTGAAGTCATAAATCGCCACGAATATCTGCCAAAGATGCCTACCCAATCAGAGGTGGACAATGTGTTTGACATCAGCTTGAAAGACGTCCAACCGTACCTTTACAAAATTACATACCAGATCACAGACACACTTGGCACCTCTGTTAGCACAACCATGAGGAGGCTAATTAAAGATACCTTGGCTCTGTAACAATGTATCAGGATCATGCTTATGGGTGTCTCTTATTTAAATCTCTCTCTTTGTTGGTCTTTGACAGCTGATTTTGGTTGAATTATGTTGTACAAACAACACTGCATGTGTGCATTGCTTTATCAACATCATTTGACCGATCGAAAATGACAATTTTCCTTTTGTTCATAACACAAGTGTTATAGTCGAGTCAATATGTAGAATACATATTTAAATATAAATAAATGTTTATCTCTCTATACTTGTTTGGCTTTTTTCCCCAGGTCAGCATCATCAACATTTTGCACTAAGGATTTTTAGAACTGGTAAAGCCATGTAATTCTTCCTGCGTAACAGATATGACTTAATAACAAAAAGGATATCCTCACTAACGGGAAACATTTCCTCTTGGTACATTTTGATTCAGTGACATGACATGAAGTGAACAGGATTTCAGGCTTGCCAAAATAGAGTAAGCACCTATCCAGTTCACTCTTAAGAAAATATCACTGCATAAAAACATCCCATTGACTCATGGTGTGAAATCTGGGGCAATGTTCTGTACATACATATACAAAATATCCATGTAGTAGTGAAAATAATTTCTTGAAATTGATCAAGCTGATGAAATGTGATGACATGCTGTCTTATGTATCTTATGGCTCTTATGGTATTTATGATCTTTGAGTTTATCACTTCAAAATAAAACATGATTTAGAAAATGTGGTTTAAATGCAATCCATAATTAAAACTGACAATAACATAAAAAATGAATCCACTTCATGTTATATACTGTTTATTACATAAATGAAGCACCAAAACTGTGTAAAAAAACAACACAAAACTGCTGCATTTCGCCAAAAGCAACAACAGAATACTAATAATATTCATTATTGCAGTGATAGCACAGTAATAAGATATTAAACTAACAAAATAGGTACAAAATTGATAATGCAAACACTTCCATTTACTTAAAAGTATTTCAATTATAATTTAATAATTTTGTAATTGTTTTTATATATTTTTATATATCACAAAAATTAAGTGCACTATTATCAATACCAAATCACTTAAATAAAAGTTTACATCTATCTTGTTTATTATTCTTACAACATTTTGTAACACGCCCACTTTTATAGACAAAATATATTAATTAGTCATTAAGTCACAGCAGTAATTACAATAAGAAATACAATCAATAACAAAATCTTTATCATCTTTAATGATAAATATCACACAGTTTAGATACAACAAATGCAAGAAAGATAACTCCATTCATAAAGAATTAACAGTTTTGCTTATATCGGTAATACAATTTCCCCCACCTTCCTAAGTTTAAATGCCTGAGTGAATAATAAGTAATCTTAAATTATTTCTTATGTGCTTTTAGGTAGAGAATATATCAAATATGTTAAAGTTGCATAAGGCCATGAAAGAATTGTAAAACATCATTATTTACCAAGAATACCCATTTCAAAAATGTATGTAGCCTAATGTGTATGTATTTGCAATTACATATGCCATGTTATTTCTAAAACATTCCACTACATTGGGTATCTTTAATTAGTGCAAAAATTGCCTCATTTTGTTTGTTTCAGTGTGACAGGATCTTTGTAACGTCAGGAGTAGAGATTGTGCAATAGTTAAGAGGGGGGAACGGGACTGAGTTTCAGATTTTAATGTCAAACTTTTTGGCAACAATGTATTGTATTATATTGCTATACTATGTTGTCTTGAGCTACATTATACAATTTATTTAATAATTTCTTCCCAAAGGTTTGAACAAGTATACATTTTTTTCATGGAGAGGAGATTTTGCATGACAGATATTGTCAAGTTAAGTATCAAGGTCAAAGGTCAAACCCAACTATTATGGAATTGGACAAATACTCCCTCCTACTGATTCAAAATTGTGTGTGTGTGGGTTTGTTTAAAATAAATCAGTCAATTTCCTCACTTTTCCATTACCTTCAATCATCCCATTATGAATAAATCTGTCTTTGGTTAAATTGCTTTGACATTTTCCATATTCCCACTCCTGTCTTAACTAAACATATGTTTATACCATACTGTATGCTTTTCATTTATTAAAAGAAAGGGCATGCAAAACCAAAAAAACACTTAAGTAAACAATAAATTACACACAAAAAAAATGGGACGTTAAAGTCTGAAGGAATAAAATATAAATGATCACTTATTTAGTTTTGTAGTTCTGTAGTCTTATAGCCTAGTTATATGCATCAAAAAAATTAATCATTCCTACAGTTTGGATTTAATATTTTTCAAGGCTATATAAATTAAGTAGTTGAACAAAGTGCACATTGATTAAATAGATAAGTTGTTGAGGCCACCAATATGCCAGATATCAAGAAACCTAAACAGCACCGCACTTATTAAACTGAACTATAGCCTGTGAAGTAAAGCACTTAGAACAACAGTCCTAAATAAAATAGGAGAGAACAATTAAAAGGAAGTCAAAAATATACTGTACATAACTACATATCATTTCAAAGAAAAACAATAAGCCACTTTCTAATCACCTCATCTATAAAACATGGAAACTCAGATGGAATATAATATAGAAATTGCAAACATTCAATGCTCATACCCCTAATGAACACAGCCACTTGAATACATGACAAGTAGGCAAGCAAATAGGCTATACATTCAAAGTATTTCATCTTGGGCTTGGGTGCGGTTTGCCAATATTATTTATTGGGCAAATCGGGGGCAAACGTATTCATATCGTTTCTGTGTTGCCTAAGAGTGACTATGACTGTGCTCATGGCTCCAGAGACTGAAAGCCGTCTTGAACGTCCTGTGGCAGAGTTTGCACATGTACTGCCTCTTGAACGTCAGGGCGGAGAGAGTGGGCGCATGGTAAAACAGTGTATCTGATTCCTGAGGGCCAGCAGGATTATCCATACTGTTTGACCTGGACAGAGGGCTGTGGCGGCTGTGGCGGCTGTGCTGCCGTTCTACCTCGGGCCTCTTGGCGCTCTCCGAGGAGCCACTGGGCTCTGGGCTGCCAGGGCCTCCGGCCAGCGCGTCGGGCGGCGCCGCCTGGGCCGGCGTAGGCGCCTGGGCCGCCGGGGCAGGACGCCCGGGCGTTTGTGTCGCTAGCGGTGGCGAGGGCGACGGAGATGACGGGTGCCTGTCCACCTCCTTGGCGCCGTCCGCCATGTGGGACTGGTAATGGCTCCAGAGGCGGAAGTTGGTTCTGAAGGCTTTGTTGCAGATGTGACAGATGAAGGGCTTGATGTGGCACAGCAGCTCCTGGTGCCGTTCCAGGTCTTTGTGACAGCTGAAGAGGTTTCCGCATTTCTCGCACGGCCACACTCCTGGTTCCTCTGACGCGATTTTAGCCAACTCTGCGTTTTCCACCTCGCTTACAGCCTCCTCCATTGGCTCTTCCTTCATGACCAGCCTGCCCATGCTGAGGTCCTCGGGCACATAGGACGAGGAGTCTTCCGAGTCGTACGTGGGCAGTCCTGATGAGTTACTGTAGGTGGCAGTCTCTTCAGCGCTGCCAGAGGCTGCGTGGTCCAGGCCGTAAGGCTCCTGTCTGAGAGTGTCCGGGCCCTCTCCATTGTTCTCCTGCAACTTAAGGTTCATCTGGTCTTTAACAGTCATCATGTTGTGGTTGTGGACTTCCACCTGGTGGCGCCATATGCTAAAGGAGGACTTGAAGGTTCGCATACACTCAAGGCATGTCAGTTTCTTGTACTTGCAGTGTGCCTCGTGGTCTTTCTTCACTGTCGCGTTTGAGAACCGGAGTCCACAGTACGGGCACACAGTCGCGTGACGACAGCCCCTCTCGTGGTCCCCCTGCTCAAACAGCGACGACAGCTTCACATTGCAAAGTCTGCACGAGTAAACGTCATCCTCTGTGTTCCTATGATCAGCCATCTCGCTCTGTTTCCTAAAGAGGACGCTTTCCCTTGCCATGGCCTCATCAACACTCTCAGCAGGGTGTGTTCTCAAATGCTGCTTATATTGAGAATGGAACAAAAATACTTTGCCACAGTAAGGACAAATAAAATTGTGTCTTGGCCTCTTTTTAGTTGAAGACTGCAAGCTCTGCTTATTTCTCTTGAGTTTCCAAAGCAAGGCTTTCTTTATTTCTCGCTCTCTCACAATATCAATTAGTTTCTTTTGAAACTTCTCGTCCAGCATAGGCGAGCTGGAAGATGAAGCAGGATTTTGTACAACCCCATGCTGAGTTTGACAGTGAGTCCACACCTTGAAGTTGGTATGAAAGCGTTTGTGGCAGATCTCGCAGGCGTATGGCTTCTCCGGGTTGTGATACATGTTCACATGACGATGTAGCCCAGCATTTGATCTAAACACCTTTAAACAGTTCCAGCATTTAAAAAGTTTGCTCCCTTGTGGATCCTTGTCATTGTCATTGTTTTCCACACTAGTATTTAGAGTCTCTGCTTCTGAAACAGTTTCATCAAGTGGAAGGAAATGTTCATTCAACACTCTGGACTTCTTGAATGGGTATCTTCTGTTGTCAGCCCTGACTTTTCTCTTTCCAAAGGGATTGACATTAGGCATAGAAACGTGGTCATAATTACTTTGAAAGTCTTTGAGATAAACTGGCAATGTTTCTCCAACTGTGATTCGAACAATCTCTAAAGGGTCAGCTAGGGGACTGCTGGGTTCAGCTTTCACACAAACATCTCCATCTACCTGAGCGTCAACTTCATTATACCGGCTGGGGTGCTTTGACCTGAGAACCAGTGGAGATGTTCTATTTGAATCACCGTTGTGCTCTGAGGATTCTGGCCCTGACGCCTTTGAGGCCATCTTCACCACTGACTGATGTTGGTCCTTGAGCTCCAGTGTGGGAGAGAACACTGGAACAGGACTATCCATAGACAATGACCTTCGAAGCAGGCTTTTGATAAGCGGCCCACTGCGGTCGACAGTCTGAATTGCTTCACCTTTTTTACTCTGAAGGGGTCCTTTGTTGCGGTGATACAGGGCGTCCTCCTCCTCTTCTTCTTCTTTGGTGTCCAGATTGTTGCCAGCTTGTAACCTGCTGTGTTGTGTTTCAGCATCACTAAAAGACACTGATGAGGTGAGCTGTGGCCTTACTGGTGGAGCGTGTGATGAATTCCCTTTTAATATAGAACTGTATGAACAGGTTGCCTTTTTTTCAGAATGGTCTCTTATGTCCGCTGATGTTTTGGATTCCGAGTTCCTGATTAAATCATGCAAGTTGTGTGCCTGTGAACGGGGCTGGCTCTCAGCTAGAGCTGCACCTCTGGTAGACTGGGGCAATGACAGTCTCTTAGGTGTTTTGTTTTCATAATTTGAATGTCCGGGGTTACTCTGAACCTGACATACAATGACGCTCCTTGTCTGACCATCGTTCTCGTCCTCTGAAAATGACAGCCTTTTTCGGGAGACACAGTAGGATACATGAGGCCTTGTTGACACAATGTTAGTCAGGAAGGGGATTCCTAGGCTGTACCCCAGTTCTTGGATTGCTGCCAGGCTGCCTTTGTCCACAAAAAGTGATGAGGAATAAATGTAATTCAGGACTATCTCAAAGGCATCAGGCTCGCAAAAGTCCAGGTGTACCATTTTTAGGTCTTCTCTGTCCACGCGTGCAAAGAGGGACTGGAAATACTCACTGCTGGCAGCTAGAACACTCTTGTGAGCCTGGTATTTCTGCTCACCCACAACCAGAACTGTATCACACATCTGGCCACTCAGACGCTGCTCGTTAAGAGCGGATAACAGTGATGGAGCATGGGAGGGGTTACTGTAATGCACAAGGCTCTCCATCATGGCTGAAATGTAAGAAAATATATTTAGATTGTAATCGCCAGAGAGCAGAAAAATACATGTGATATGTGTAATAGGTTATGAGGCAGGGGTAATATGAAATAGGATAAATAACGTTATATAAATATTATATAAACCCCAATACCGAAAAAGTTGGGACAAACAAAAGGAAGTGATTTGTAAATTCCATTCAAACTACTATATTGGAAACTACAACAACACATTATATGATGTTTTACCTTGTGGAAATATATACTAATTTAAAATCTGATGTCTCCAACACATTGCCACTGCATAACATAATCATATTTCCTTTACTTTCCTTTATCAAATGTGTTGGCACTGAAGACACACATTTGTGAGGTTTATCCAGTAGAACTGCCCCTCCACCCGTCCGTCTTAAAAGTGCACAGTTGTACAGGGCCTTCGTTGCCATATTATGTGCTTCATGATGCACCACCCGTTCTCAAAGCAGTCAATGCTATTTGCATGGTCCTACTAGGACCATACAGGAACATGGCTGCATGGTCCTACTGGACAATGCATGCATGTTCCTGCAAAAGACCACATCTGGACAGCAGCATATGTTGCTCCAAAATGTGTACGCTCTTTCTGCATTAATGGTGCACTCACAGATGTGTAAGTTACCCATGCAATCGAAAAGGACATACTCCTATACTATGGTAGAGGCTGGCATTTGGACCTGACGCTGATGAAAGTTTGTTTGGTGCTTTTCCTGTTTAGCCTGAAGAAAATGATAGCAATTTTTTCCAAAACTATTTGCAAAGCTGACCTCATCTCATTTGAGATTAACAGTGGCACAGTGATGTGTGCTTTGTGGTCCAATAAGTCAATACTGTAAATAGTTTTTGTCATTTTCAATCCATCAAGAAAAAAAGCACTAAAACATAAAGCACTAAATAAACTTTGATCAGCATTAGCCTACCATGTCAGTTTCAATGGCATGGATAACTTGCACGTTATTTTTATTTATTTAGAGTAATACATTTTTATATACGAGTGTATATTTTCACAAACTACATTTAAAGTCACAAGGTAAAATGTCATACAATGTCTTGTATTGTTTCCAGTAGGGTGAACGGAATTTACAAATCACTCATTTTAGTTTTATTAGCATTTTCCATACTGTCCCAAATTTATTGGAACCGGGGATTGTGTTTCTCATTTGAACGTACAGTAAGCAATTGTAGATAAAAAAAGACATATACGGTAATACTATATCATATAATTATACGATATCAAATGTATAATTACTGAAAGCATGCAAGCTTTTATCATAGTCAAACTGCATAACAGAACCAACTTGTATTTATTTTTTTAACATTTATAGTAAAAAGCATATCATAGTAATAATGTACCACATGTACCACATGGGAGTTCTATTAAACAACAGCATTTAGGAAAAGTGCCCACTTGATGAATGACAACAAGACAAACAATCGTGAAAACTAGAATCGTTTGTGGAAGCCGGCAGTCTCCTATAACATAAGTAGTATGGTTATTTAGTGGGCAGCATAATACATTACAATTAATGACTGGCCAGTGTAGCTTATAGTAAGAAAATATATCTGTATAATATAAAGTATTGTTTATCTTTGTTAAACCTAAATTATGTGCGATGTGTATTTTAAAGAAATATTGGACTTTATATATGTGGATAATATTGTAGGCTTGTATTATTTCCTGCCTGATTAACCAAATGAGACTATGCTTGTGCAGAGTATGCCTACTTTTCCCCCCATTTGTAATAAACGTAAATGTCAAAGTCTTCTGTCCATTCATAACTAAAACACCATGGTGTTTTGTAGGTTCTGGTTTCTTTCAGTAAATTGTTGGTCCATTCGGGGGAAAAGTTTATCTACCCAACCGAGCAGGCACAGAATGTTCTTTTCTATGCGCGTTACATCACGTTTCTGGGCAATACTGTATGTTATGGGGTATACAGGTAGGTAGGCTAGACGGGGGACCGAGTGAGCGTTAATTTCATTTATTTGAACATATTAGGGTACGCGCGAATGTTTCTTCCGCACAAGTAATCTCTCACCCGTCAAGAAAAAGAAACATTCGTCTACAACATTGTAGGGAAATAGTGAGCTCACGCCTTAGATCACTAATGAAACGTGGCCGAATTCTCCATGACAAGAAAGTTGGATGAGAAATGGCGCTATAAAACATATCTTTGAAAATAAGCCTATAACAACAAACATGATACACAAAGTAAATTGTTTGCGGACACGAAAAGTTGCGCCGACGGTGCGTTTCAGTGGGATCGGGATCCACGCCAACCCCCGTGTCCAAACAGTGCGAGACAGAAGCTTTGGGGAATGTGCACGCATGTTAACGGGGAATCAGCCAGTGCGTCCGCGGCCTGTCAAGGCGCAGCCGCAGGCTGCAGCCTGCAGCAGGGCAGCTCGCTGGCGAGGTTAGGAACGCCGGAGCCTCTCTAGAGTTACGTCAGGGGGCGAACGCGTCTCCCAAACAACGCTCACAACTATCTACTGCTGCCGCCTGTGTTCCCTTCAAAAAAGTTTTTCCTTACTTAAACGTACCTTCCCGTATGAAAGCTGTTCCCACGGAGCGCAAAGCCGATAGTTTATTCAGAATTCTGTTGAATGTACGTTGGTCGTGATTCCATCCATCTTGAATTTGACGTCATCCCACTCCGGGGATGAGGTCATTGCAAGTAACGCTCGTCACGTGTATTGCGCTCTGATAGGCTGCCCGATATATATGGGCAGGACACAGGGGCTATATGGTGACGGATTTAAAGCAACAGTACATATTTTTAACTTCACAGTTGCAGCCAATTATTTTTGGTTAATCAGAGCTTGTGACCGCATTTTCAATTATTATATTTCAATATATAGGTTTAAATTATTATTATTTCAATATATTATATTGCCTTAGGTTTTGTTTCTGTTTAACCAGCTAAATAACATTTTAGTTTGGATGTAATGATACAGTGCTTACTATTTTGGTATGTGTGCACAATGTGTGTAACTATGGGTTTTCTAACATAATAAACAAATTAAACTTGATAGAAATATGTTACTTCTTTCCAAAGCAATGGCTGTATGCCATTATTGTTTTCCAGTGTTCCTTGGACAGCTCTGTGCTTCCTGGAAATCAACAGACTCTAGACAAAATTAGGTGTGGCACAATTGATGAAGAGACAATGTAAGGCCACTTAATAAACAACATATAAAGTCATAATATGTACTATATTATGATGTCGTTTCTGTGACGTTGCTGCACTGTAGGATAAAACGGACTGCAATATTATTTGGAGCAAAGCTGAGCTGAGTAGCCAACATAGCCATGAGACTCCTATCATGCTCCAGTCATTAAAGTACAGCACTGAAGCAAGCTTAATCAGACTTATTACCACTCCACATTAGAATCAAATGAGGCGACTTGTGAAGGCAGACGAGGATAATTCCAGATGAAGTTGAAACAGTTTCTGGTTAGCTTTAACAACAACATATTTAAATAATGTCGGCGCATTTTAGAAAACAGAATATTCTTTAAAAAAAATCATCGGGTGCAACAATCATGAAATTAGGGTTGCTTTAACGAGCTTATGTTGTCACAGCAACAGCATCATCCCACCTGATGTCTGACACATGCTCTAAGTGTGCTGAGGGCATAGCAGGCACTGCCATGGTTACCTGTGGTTAAAGCAAGCCGCTAGAGATGCTAGCTCTGATTATTGTTAGTACACATCCCCACTGACGCCACAAACATGTTTACTACATGTATCATTGACTAAAACATGTATCCAGTTGGCTTCAAGTATGTGTTTAAAGATCCATCCACTGAAATTACTGCCATTTACAACATACAGAGATATTGTTTGACAGTGCACTGAAAATGCCAAAAACATAACATATCTGGATAAATTAGGTCATTTAGACACTTACTTAAAGATACTTGTAACAAGTAGGGGCTAGGCATCTTGTTCAAGCATGTTTACAGGTAGGCCAACTCCAGGCCATTTGACTACCGACTGAATGAAAACCAGAAACACTCTCATGCTGTTATTTAAGTTAATAGAGAATTTCATTGACACCTGTAGCTTCCCACGTATAGTCACATAAAGATTCCAAGTATACTGCCATGACAGGAGACAGGAAATTCCTCCAGGGCTTAATATTGCAGCCACAGGGGAAGGATGAGAATCCCTGAGAGGATTCAGTTGGTGGATGCGTACAAGCAGAGCTGCCTCATTTCAGAGAGGAACATGCATGTGGAACATGGTCAGTGAATACATGGTGGAGAAACCGATCTGTATATAAAATGTATTGGCAGCGCTCCACCTGGCTGGCTGTGGCACTTCTGGCTCTCTGCGGGAGGATAGACGCCCTGCTTGAAGGTAGGCATATGGATACATCACAGATGAGACTTTGTTTGCAATTTGTACATGTTTAATCATGTCTCCAGCAGGGGTACGTGCAGATGAATGTCAGAAAATGTACTAATGTTCAATGTCTGCAGATGCTACGTGCAGAAATGTGTCAAAACATTTACACGTTTAACATCTTAGACACAGTATAGGCTACATGCTGTAGAATGTAACTCAGTAAAACTAAAAATGAAAAACCGATGTGCCATTTAAATCTGAATTAAATGAGCTGTAGATAAATTAGATGCCTCATCCGCTGATAAAATGTCGTTGTTCATGTTGCGTGCTAGGATATGACCTGTCTTTATCCGGCTACCACTTGTGCACTGGGCATGAGACAAGGCAAGTTATTTCCATGGTGACGTACCCAATGGCTTACACTGAGAGGAGACCGTGTGGCGGCTGGCTGCCTTGGAAGACCTGTGATGTCAAACTGTACAGAATGGTCCACCGCAACGAGTACAGGACGGTGACAGAGGAGGTTACCAGGTGCTGTGATGGCTTTGTGCAAGTTGGCAGTTACTGTGCTCTGCGTAAGTGTCGGCCATTTACTTATCAATAAAATAACACATTATTCATACAGTGTGAAGGTGATGGTTCGACACATCACATACTGAAAGCAGACACATTTGAGGTGACCAACCTTTAACATGTTCTGTACTTTTCAATTAAGCTTTGAACAGAAGCAACGAGTTTGCTGCCAAGCCAGGATCCTGCTCATCTACGGGCGTGCCACCTTCCAGCTCTGGAGGATGCCACTGGGACTGGGACTGCCCACAGTGGCAAAAATGCTGCCACACATTAGACACATGTTCTTGTACTGAACCCACAAGTAAGTGTATATTTCATTCAGAATGCCTATTAAAGGTATAGTCAGTGATCGTACGTTAATACCAATTTTGTAAATGTTCACCACATATCTTATCATGCTCTGTGTGTGCTGAAAAAATAAACCAGTACTTGTCAACAGCCATGGCTCTATCAACAGGAACACGAGTGTTGCAGGCTGCACACAACAACAATTTCCTAGCCTTCACAATGTGTTTCCAATGTGCTTGTTTTGATTTGAGTTCCTTTAAAGCTTAAAACTGCATAGGAGGATGGTCTATTCCAAATGCTGGTGGAACCAAACAAGAGATGGAATTGCTGATGAGATTCTCTATACTATTCAGAATACAACAGTAAAGTGTTGCATGGAAAGTGTAAGGTGTCAGCGTTACTAGAAATGATTTGATCTAATGCTTTTATCCAGTGCGACCTAAATGCAAGCAGTACAATTATTTAGTATAACATATGTGGGAGGCTTTTGACTGGGAGATGGCCACCCTAAAACATAATACTCATATTTCCTCTCCAAATAGCAGAAAAGTCTGCGAGTGGCAATGTGACAGGGCTGTTACATACCACGACCACAGGGGTCGCCAACCTGCCAAGATATCTAGTCAAGCTATAATGGCTACAGATTGCCACTTAAAAATATACATATTTTAGGCTTACCCCAATTGGCAAATGGAGGCTGGCGCTTCAATGTGACGGTGACCGTGAAGACAGATTACCATGCGCTAATGACCCTGGAGGGAGGGCATCTCAATCATACCAGACTGCTACATGCGATGGTAACAATGATGAAGAGATTCATTAATAACCCTTCCCAGTTCTAACAAGGGGTTGTAACATCACATCTCTTGTGCTCACAGGTGACTGGGGCGCTGAACTCCAGTGATACTACCGTTCGCTACATCGGTGCATGGCCCGTGGACCCGTTCTGGACTGCCACCTCACTGCTAGTAGAGAGCAATGCCACTGTGCCACTCTCTGATACTAGATCCAGCCTCCGTCGTCTCATCAGTGATATCACAGAGGTATTCTCCGTAACAGTAGAAGGTGAGATGCTTGTGTGTGCATCCATTGGAGCTGATACTGATCTGTGATAATATTCATATGCAAGATATCAATTTTAAGCATCACTGATAAGAAACATAAACCTTAAAAATATTGGAATTAATTTCCTTTTGCACTTAATTAACACTTACAGTATTAATACATTATATCCATCCATCCATCCATCCTCAACCGCTTATCCGAGGTCGGGTCGCGGGGGCAGCAGCTCCAGCAAGGAACCCCAAACTTCCCTTTCCCTGGCCACATACATTATAATAGTTGTATAATTGGTCTATGAAAAACCATAAACACTACAAATGTATCTCACGTGTGTGTGCTTGTGCAGGGCCCTATATATATATATTTAAACGTTTAGAAAATTAGGTGGAATACCATGTAATGTTTCAGAACAAGATACTTACCATGCTCCAGGTGATATTAATGTTTCAAGATACTTACCATGCTCCAGGTGATATTAACAATCAGACTTCCTTGATCCTATGTAGATGTTACAGTTTCTTATATGTACTAGTTCATGTTTAGTCTAAAATGTAATATTTACCCTCCTGTCTTGATACACCAGTAGCAAATTAAAATACCTGTTTGTCTAACTCAATACATTCAGTTGCATTTAAAATAAAATAAAAATCGTTTTTGACGCAGTTTACGAAAACTTAGAATAATGCAAATGTTTTTGTATGTAAGTATATTGTGACACTAGAGCATCAAATACATTCTTATGTCCTGGAATTAATACAATTGTGTAAAAGAAATCCAAATTAACATAGTCTAGCAAGTCTAGGATAAAAAAAAAGCTGTGAGCTGTACAACCATATCATGAGCCAAATTTGCTTCAGATATTTAAGTATTTAGAGGCCTTTATGATTCAGAGGACAGGGTGTTCAGGAAGACATGATTCAGTATCACCACACTTTTCCTCTACCAGCGTTTTCACACTCAGCTAGCTGTGGGAGGTTTCCTGCAATAGCGGAAAATAACACCAGCGACCGACACCCACCTAAGAGAGATCAGTCACATATAATTTGGGCTTGCTGCATACACACATGCAAACACACACACACACATGCAAACACACACATACACATGCAAACACACACACACACACATGCAAACACACACACACACACATGCAAACACACACACACACATGCAAACACACACACACACACACACACACACACACACACACACATGCA
>JAODUG010000006.1:3130609-3140959 GCA_027564795.1 Aphredoderus sayanus
TGCCAGCAGTGCACATCATGTGTGTGTAAGCTGTAGAATTAGGTTTAGCGCCCTCTATCTGCTACAAAGAGCTAGTGCTCTTTGTGACTCAAGGACAGTTTGACTTAAGGGCAACAGTAGGGTTAAGCAAATATTGTACTAGCCTGTACAAAATCCAGTAGAGTTGTGTGTTGATTTCATATTGATATTTGTGCGCAGCCTCATACATTATGCACTCAAGGCTATGAAAACTGTGGCTGGCACTTCTCTCTACACCTTCCTGGAGCTCATCTTCCCCTACAGGCACAACTCTTCTGGACAAACGGTCCTGTTCAACCACCCTGCTCACACTGTGGGTTTTCAGCAGCGCTTGAATGCAGCTGAGGAGTGTAACTTTTACCCGTCAAATTGACAAAGGAGTTCCCCACGTGTCCCAACTGTCACAATGCTGTTCGACTACAGGACGTCGGGGAACTTCCCAGGTGGTATTTACAGGAATTGCCCCCTTTCAGCTGCTGAGTTGACGCAATAATTGCGCAACAGCTTTCTTCGCCCCCACCAACGATCCCCCCAACACGGCGCGGAGGTTCCTGCAGCGGCACAGCTCATGTTGCCTTGGTAGTTACTCCTGTATATATGTGGCTACTCTGCTCCACAGCTGCCCGCTGCCTGGCACGTACACCGCAATACTGCACAACGGGAACTCCAGCACTTCGCGACTGTCCGTACAGATCTTCGCTTTTGTGAACTTGGACGTCCTCTTCCTCCACTGCCAAGTGCAGATCTGTGTGGAGATGGGATCTCACACGTGCGTGCCTGTGAGTGTTATTGTTTGTGAACCCCCACACACACACACACACACCTCTTAGGGTTTGAGCTGTTTGGCTTTGTTGCAGCTGGCGTGTGAGATCAGTATATCACTGTTTCCCCACAGGAGTGCATTGACAGAACAGGGCGGTCAGCCAACTCGATTGGAACAGCATATGGTTCTTCTGGGCCTATAAGCAGATCGTTTGGTGGTGAGCCTGTTCTCTGTTCTTTTTTATCATTCAAAACATTACAATCCTCAATTATGACAATAAAACAGCAGTTGAGGTCATGAAAATAAATGTCTCTTTGCTCCTTTCAGTAGATCTACCGCAAGAGGGCTTGGATATGGCTCATCTGATAGGCTTCTCCTTCTTGGGAATCGGCATGGGTATTATCGTCATTGGCAGTTTTATTGGCATTTTCTTCTGCCAAAGGAACCGCATTGGAAACTACAATTTCAATCTCAAACCTAAGGAAGAGAAATTCACCTACCTTGTGTTTAACACCTAGCACTTCAAGTGTTCATTTGTACGACCATAAAAAAACAAAAACTGACCATAACCCATGTGTATCACCCAATGAAATCTGTTTAGAAAATATTTGAAATTAAGTAAAAAACCTCACCTTTGTGGGGCTTGTCCCTGTTGTCCCCGTGTAGTCGAACATGGTCGTTACACGTTTCTATGGCAACACCAAGCAACATTTCCATCTCATCGACACATCTTTAGATGCGGTCGTACAAAAGAACTTCTTTTTTTTTTTACTGTAAAAACGGCTTGATCGCAAAGCTTTGCCAAGAATACTTTATGAACAGCTAAGTTACGTTCATTTGAAAAGGCTGTATCTGGATTACTACAGTACATATGTCAGGTTTAAAGCTCTAACTACATGTTGATGCTGTTTATTTAGACATAGTGACGCTCCTTCGACGGAGTTATCAAAGGAGCACTCACGATCTTCCGCACCGTTGCTTGCCAAAAGCATAACATTCCTGCTATTCCTGCCATTCCACCATACCCCTTCCAGATATATGCTGTTGTGCAGAGTAGTGTTTCAACATTAACAGTTGCTTTTGTGGTGGAAATATGTGGTGTTGTGGGCACCAAAGCTCAATCAATTAACTATTATTGTTTTTCCCATAAATTATTATTATTAAAAGTGACCTAAACAATGTTTTATATAGCAAATAAACTTGGTATACATACAAATTAACAGCTGATTGCTACGCTACATAGTGACATGTTGGTTAGCTTACCTATAAGATATGCATTCAGGTTAACGTTATTTCACTTTTACCCTAAAGGATAGCTTGATCGTTTTTAAGTAAAAGAAGAGCTGACAAGGTCTGAACATTTACAAACTAAACAACTCTAATGAGTAGGATAACCTGAGGATAACTAGAGATAGCTTATAGCCCATTAGGCCTGCTACACAAACACTGTTAAAGCACAATATCACTTTATAGCCCTGCTGCAATGTTTCTACTAGGCTGAATTAAGTATTTTTAATTTCAAAGCTTTTCAGTAGTCACATGTATAATGATAACACGATAATAAAATGTTGGAATGCTTTCATTGAAATATTGGATGATTTATTTATATACTATATTTAGATGCAGCCACTAGAGGGCACTGCTTCGGCAGTTTTGCCGTAACTGCAAGATGGATGGAAGGCTGTATGAAAACAATGTAGACGACAACATGCTTGAACAATGGACGCAAGGAAAAAGACCACAAGAAGATATATATTTAAAATAAAGGCACTTACAGTAGCCGTTAGTAGTATTTAATTTAATATAAATATAGATAGGTACAGCACCCACATTGCCACACATACAGCCTGCCCTAAAGTAGCCTATCTCCCTATGTTATGTGCCTCTCTAAGATACAGTACTTAGTTAAATGTATCTCAGTGGCAATAGATTTATGGAACAGTGTAGGCTGTCCTCCTCATCCTAATAGTTGTACAATCTCTATTGCTGTTGTTGGAAGTATGGAAAAACGTGAATGCGGCCTCCTGTTGAAGTTTATTCTTCGAGGGGTGGTGCCTACTATAACATGTATGCGCAACTGCTCCGTGTTAACCCGCTCTGTCTCTAGAGGTGGGGCCTCGCAGCTCGTTTCCATAGCGATCAGCACCACCACGATTCTGTTGCTGGAGGATTGATGAGACCGCGCACCGGGCATGGCCTGGTGACGAGGCACAGTACAGTAGATAGACCATGTCGACTGCGTGTGCATTTATATTATCGCGGAGATGCCCAGCTTTCTTCTGCATAGAGCAGGTAAAACGTTGACAAATGAAAGTAAAATATTGCACTGAAAGCGTTGTTTTGTCAACCTGTTGATTTTTAATTTAGAGGTGGATTGTTATCTACTGCAATATAATTGCAGTAGATAACAGACTGAGATCCCATTGAGCATTGATTGTTTTTTTGTTTTTTACATTATTTTCACCCAACTAATTAGTATTCCTATATTTCAGGTTGAAGACCTCATACTATAGATGATACTTTCCAGATATTTTTACATTGACCATGTTGTCAAACAGTAGATTTATTTACCATCAAGAGGAGGTAAAATATAGAGCAGAGCAAACCAAGCTGGGTTCATTCTAATGGTTTTAGTATTACATCTGCATCATTTGGACACGCTATTATCAGTCATGATATTTTACGTATATCACATAGTGTACTAAAGGTAATTATGTTCTTGAGTATTATTACATTACATTTAGTGTAGGATGGTCTAGTGGTCTGGGTGTTTGACTTCCAGCTGGAAGGTTGTGGGTACAAGCCCCAGAGTTGCTGGATTACCTTCAAACATCCTTGGGCAAGATGTCTAACCCCAATTGCTCCCAGTGGTCAGGTGGCTCCTTGCATGGCTGACACCACCATCGGTGTATGAATGTGTGTGTGAATGGTGAATGTGAGGCAATAATGTACAGTGCTCTGAGTGGCCGGTAGGCTAGAAATGCGCTGTATAAGTGCAGTCCATTTAGTGGAAATATACTCTCCAGAAATGCAAGTTTCAATTATTGATTCATGATTGTTTTCACTCAAATAAAACATTTATGCAAATATATTTTTTTTTCTATGGCTCTATAGCTGTGTAATGGTAAATCACTCCACCTTCATATTCAAAGAAATGAAAATATAAGCAAGTATACACCCAGAACGAACAACACACATTACACTACTTTATTTACAATAGTTTTGTTCAAGCTACAGTTTTGTTACATAAGGTCTTTAAGGTGTGGTGTTTCTAACATTATCAACAAGAAAACGTTTATAAACGAGCATGTGTCAGTAAGTAAAGTAGCACCTTGCAAATAATGCCTTGAATCAAACAGCTGAGACACCTTCGAACACTGTTTCAAACATGCATGTGTAAATGGGTAAAGCTGCATTCATCAATATTCCAACACTGACCATACTATGGAGAGAGGAGTTTCTGCCTGTCTACACTATCTGCTCCTTCTTTAATCAGTTTTGTATTAGCACCTCCTCTTCATATGCCTCCTCTCTGCATCTCCTTTCAATTCTTCCAGGAGCAAAATGCATAGCTACTTGTGTCGTGCTTGGTCCTCCCAAAGCCCATGTATAACGTGTGCCAAAAATAAATACACCAAAAATATCATTAAATAAAATAAAGATTTAAACGAATTACACTACAGTATGTCATTTAAAATGTGTAAACAAGCTGAACAAATATAAATACATGTCTGCTAATAAATGAAGCCAGGCATATAGTTTAATCTGGTGACTGTCTGTCAGTTACTAGGGGTGTTTTCTTGTCACCTGTGTGCGACAGTCTGAAATAATGATGCTTTATAAAGGAATTCTCATCTTTAGTTGCAAATGACAGATATATACAGGACAAGACAGAAGTCCATGTGCTCGGCCAGTGCCACTGCTAACTAATCTGCCTGCTTGACGTCGGGCGCAAACCGGACGACACTTCCGCTGCGCCGCGGCTCGGGCTGGGCGCCGCTGTCCGCCGCCGGCTGCGGTTCTCCTCCAGAGGCACCCTGGGGGCGGTGAAGGCTGGGTCGGAGAACCTCGTCTGTAGCGTCACTAGGAGGCAGCACAACAGTTATAACACCCGAGGAGAGGGAGACATAAGCAGAGAAGGGATGAGGCATGTCTTTCAGGAGAACATCACTGGGCTGAGTGGTTGTAAACACCACAAGGACCCTTGTTTAAAGGAAGAACAATAGGTCAGTGTTCCATTGGACCGTCATGGGAGTCAGCTAAATAAGAACTAACAGAATACTGTGAGGCAATAGTGGAGCTTTTTGTTTGAGTTAATGCTTGCATCCCTTGTTTGGGAATAGGCAATTGCTATGCAGGCTGTTTCAATAAAGCTTATATTTGGACATGCTCTTCAAACTGACAAGTGTACAGCACACTAATGGTTAAATAACGCACTCAGGTAAATAAGTGAGGGAACTATGGTTGCATTGTTTCTTAAATCTCCATTAAGCAGAATATGACATGCTCAAATCCTGTTATTTCAAACTGCTATCAAGAAGGTTGTCACAGAGGGCTGGTGTCATACTTAAACAACCCTGAGGCCACCTCTGGCACTGTCACCACCTGAGTGGATTGCAACCAGTGAAAACAGAGGTACTGTAGCTGGTTTGAAATACAAGCACATTTAAATATTACAGCAATCCACTATGGGACTGGGATGTTTGTTTTGAAATGTGTAAATGCCAACTTTCCCCTACTAGCAACAAAATAAAAAAGATGCTTAAAGGAGATTTAATTACATCTGTCCCGGAACAACTTTTCCCAACAGTTGGAACAACATGCCCCTTAGTATTGTCTTTGGCCTGTCTCCAAATCAGAGAGGCCTTCCTTATCCAACTGCCATAACTTCCCATTTTCAGTTTTTTAGAAACACACCAAATACACAGATCAAATGCAAACCATATCATGGCAGAGTTTGCAGGTCCCACAAAAACAATTATACAAACCCGTAGAAGCTTTTGTACAATGAAAAATGGGAAATTATATATGGGAAGGTTTATTCTGCGCATTCCAACAAACTGAAGTGTATAACTATAATACCGTTTCAGCTGTAGGTTATTTGGAATGATACTGTAACATCTGAGCAAATAGCATGCATTGAATCCATGGGTATGGGATATTCTGCAGTGGTTTTCAAACATTTTGAGCCATAAGACGACTTTGTTTTTATAGGATAGCATAAAGTAATAGTAATTACAGTGATAGTAATATATCCAGTATGTGGCCATCATTTTAATTAAATATCCAGTATGCGGCCATCATTTTAATATCACAATACTCTGAAAACCATCCTATAGTCCAATGGGGAGTCCTGACTCACTATGAAAACCACCCTTCAAAACAATAGTGAATACGTCAATCTCAGCTCTGTGTGAATAATTCCACAGTCACACTTATACAGCCATGCATTTCACTTACAGTAGTTTACAGTAGTTCTCTAAGCCTGGCCTAGCTTCATAGTGATGACAGTATTTCCACTTCAAAGCTTTAAAATGTAACTGAACACTAACATGAAAACGAAAGGAACAGCACCTCCTGCAGGTGTAACTGTGTTACTGCCATGGCAAGCACACCGTAATCTCTCCCAACATTGTCGTTCACAATGGAACCAGCAACCTCTTAGTTGAGGTCATGCAAACCACAAGTCTATCTACGGTTATTTTGAACTAGCATTAATCACATCTGTTATGCTATTATTATTGGGCCTGGTTCATTAGCCAGATATTTCAGGCTAGTTTCCTTTCAGTATTACTGGTATTTTGCTATGACGTTACTCTGCTATTATAACAGTCAATGCCCCGAACCATGTGTTTTCAGCCTGTAGGTGGCACTGTCCCTACAGTTTCATTTCTGGGTTTTTGGTTACACATACAGACAGCGACCTTAGAGAAGTTGATTTGTAAATACAGTATGTGACAGCAAGCATTCAGGCAGCCACACTCATTCTCCGATCCCCGTGTCTGTATGGAGAGAACTGCAGATGGCCCAGAACCTGGGAATGCAGTGACGTAGTCACCAAAAAAAAAAATAATAAAAATAAAAAAATAAAAAAAGGTGCCACTATGATAGAACATGTCAAATAAATCTGGAGACCATTTGCATGTATGAATGAGAATGGGTGGCTTTTGTGGGTTGTTTTGGTCGGCTTTACGTGACTATGGTTACCTGGGATTGGGTAGTGTACATCCCCACAGGTGTTGCTTTAGGGTCTGCACCCAGCCAATGTCTCGGATTGGCTGGCAGAGTTGTATGTAGTGGTGTTGCTTTTGCACAATCCTTCAAATAGACCAGAATGTAACTGATTAGTGCACCACAAAGGGGACACATGTTATCAGCTGAAGCTCATGACCCGACCAGGCTATACCCTTCTCCGAACCACATTTAAGAAAACATAACTGTCAGACATGTCACAGGTTGTCACACACATAAAGGGGGGTTTCACATAAACTTTTAATAGTTGTCGAGCTCCCACGAATCATATCTTACCCTGGATATTCTAGACATCCTAAGACATGCATGTTTCTATACCATATGGGTGACATTTTGAATATATTATGAATAATATATTCCTCTCTTCGCGCATTATAGCAATATGTATTCCAGTAAGGTCCCTATAGTGCTTGTACAATCTGTGATGCACATTGGAAAATGTTCGTAGGAACATTATTCCCTTCCATGTGGCGTAGGTCATCGATTAAGACTCACAAACGCGGGGACTAGCACAAGACAAACATTGACAGATTCCTGCTACCACAAAAACTTCAAACCAGTATTTCTTAACAAAAAGAACCAAGAAGTCATTTCATTTTTTTTCTGCTGTTTACATTTATTATATGATTTCATTAAATATGAGTAAGCAGATAGAAACACAAGCACGTCACAGTAGAATATACTTGCCCAACATGTTCTTCACCATAGCACTGTCTGTGTTGCGGCTAAACCCTGTGTACATATCCTGCTCCCCTTGGTGTTACATGATAAAGCGCCCCTAACACCAAAGGCTGCAAAATGGTAATGAGCTGGCCCTCACCCTCCCTGAGACCATGCTCATGTTGGACACGCGGTAGGGGTGGCCTCCCACAGGGGGTGTTGACATGCAGTCATGCCGGGGGCATTGAAGATGGCACCTGGGGCGGGGCAGGACCGTAGTGCTCTACGTTACAGGGCCATGATAAGATCATTGTAGCTGTGTAGAAACACCGGATTATGTTCTGCATGCATTACACACAATGGACAGCTAGCAGACTGTGAGGAGATATTTGCTGATCTTGACAAAACGTATCTTACAATCGCTGAGTCCACCTTTAAATATTCATCCAGTACATCTCCACCCAAAGCGTTTACACTGGCAGTTTTGATATTGATGATGAGTAATCTTTTAATGTATAACTGTTATATTACTGGTGCATTAGGTAACAAATAATTACTAGACAATACCAATAGGTAAACATCATAGTTTTACCTGTATCTTTATCTAAGTAATTTCCAGACAAATGTAAAGTAATTAAAAGCATTACACAGTTCTTCCACCTATGCCTGTAACCTAGAACAAATAACCGTAATTACTTAAAAGTTACTCTGAGACACTCTAGACTGTGAGAAAGCATCTGAGTGAGAATTCTAGACTGGGGCATAGTTTTATCTAATATACTGCAAACATACAAACTCAAGTTAATCTAATGTTACTGAATATTCACAATGGGTTTTATCTTCATCAAAAGAGAGGGATTTATTGACATACACTTCTATATTATTGTTATCCTATATACTGTGTATATATATGTTGTTATCCTCAAGACATCCCGTGGAGCAAACTATGTTAACATAGTTAACACTGAAGAAATATCGTCAAAGTGAACGTGAAAACAAATCCAGTTAGGGATTTTCAAATGACATGTAAACTAAAACTCAATCTATAACAAAACACACCTTGTCAAGGAGACAACCAGTTAGTGTTACTGTACCAGTTGACGAGAAAATCACTGTGTAATGAGAATAAATACATAAATGTATAGTAATAATAAAAGTACATTAACTAAAGTAGGCCCTATCATATCCCAAACACCATAATACAGTAAATAAATACATATCAATTGTTCACACCACAGTGGGATTATTAACAATGAATGGCAGTGGGGACAAACATCCAAATAAAAGAAAGGTTGTATTTGTGTATGTGTGCTTACCGTACAGCGCTATGCTAATATGTTGCTGATAATAACTAAAGAACATGTTACTTAAATATAAGCCTGTGGATGTTGAGTTTGACAGCTTTACTACTGTGCTACTTTACTTATCAATGTTACAGAATATCTTACAGCTAAATAGCTTACAGTCCACGTGACAGTTGGGTTTACCGTGATATGGTGGTTCTGCAGTCCAGACGATAGCGTAGTAAAGTTAGCAAATTACTTTTGAGTTGGATGGTTTGCCGTGTGACACAATAGCTTAGGTGTCCTAACACGGCACCGTATGTAGACATGAGTATGTGACAGCAATATTCATTCATTCAGGCAGTGCTCCGTATTCTGTTCAAACCCATTATGTGCTGTTGACAGTCACAGTGTAGCACAATGACAAAGCATTCGAAGGCTGCCCATCAGATATCAGACAGAGCCCTATGTATTCAACCATGAACAACAAGACACGGCAGGCACAAACCACAACAAGCAGCACATTTATCAAAGATTTTCACAGCGTTGAGATCGTGGTTAGTAATTTAGTCCAGAGACCAGAGCCAATTTGAAATGTTCTCCTTCCTCCAACAGAAATCCTTGATAAACTCCACAAGGCAATCTGGTCAGTTGAAGTCAACCCCACAGAGCTGCCTGTCGGTGGGCCCATGCAACCGCCGTCGGTTGGCTAGCGAGGCAGCCAGTAGCCATGGCAACCCGGCGATGAGTGTGTGTGTGTGTGTGTGTGTGTGTGTGTGTGTGTGTGTGTGTGTGTGTGTGTGTGTGTGTGTGTGCGCGGGCGGCACTCCCGCCCATAGGCCACACTGATCTAATATAACCCGCCACATCTTCACCACCACTGAGCTCAGAGAGGTAGTGGGGGACTGGGAGGGGGGGGGGGAGAGAAGAACAACCTCACATTTCATTTTGCAGCCTTAACCCTCCCCCTCCCCTCCCCCCCACCAAAAAACCAAAGCAGAGAAAAGAAAAGAATAGAGAGTAGTGCTAAATGATTTTTACTCTTTTGCCTCAGCCAGTTTGTTGTTCATCTCTTTACTTTTCTCCTTGTCCCCCGGGGCTGGCTGCTGCTGCCCCGCCTGGCTCTTCTCCGGGGGCTTCTTCTTCTTCCTGGCTGCCCTCGGCGCCGCGCCCTGCCTCTCCTTGGCCTTCTTCGCTGAGCTGCTGCCCGCCATTTTGGGTTTGGTGCGGGTGGCGCTATACCTGTCCACCTGGGAATAGGGGGTGAGAACATGTTATCCCTCCTGTCGCCCTCGAGTTTCAAACGCTTTGCCACCAGAGGGCGCCACCTGATTGTGTATGAATGTGTGGTTCTCTTTATTGTCAGTGCTGTGT
>JAODUG010000006.1:3165579-3177886 GCA_027564795.1 Aphredoderus sayanus
GAGAGAGAGAGAGAGAGAGAGAGAGAGAGAGAGAGAGAGAGAGAGAGAGAGAGAGAGAGAGAGAGAGAGAGAGTCTGCTGTGAGACAGATGTTCCTTCAGGGTGAACCAACACAAACACACAGAGACACACAGACAGATAGATAGACAGACACACACTGACAGACAGACAGACAGACAGACAGACAGACAGACAGATAGACAGACACACACTGACAGACAGACAGACAGACAGACAGACAGATAGATAGACACACACTGACAGACAGAGAGACAGACAGGTAGATAGATAGATAGATAGATTGATAGATAGATACAGTAGATAGATATATAAATAGATAGATAGATAGCCCAGCTAATTTATAGTATAGACGCAGTTATAAAAAGAGTATTCTCAACTATTCTTAGACATGTTGAATCTAATACCGGTTTAACTGCTGTGCATGTGTGCTTTTGCCTGTGTGTTTGTGTGCTTATGGATGTTTGGGCATGTGTGCGTGTGTGCATGTGTGCATGCGTGTGTGCATGTGTGTGTGCACGCGCATGTGTGTGTGTGTGTGTGTGTGTGTGCATGTGAGTAATATGAGCAGGGTTAAGGTAGAGCAGAGTCTTTAATATTTACACTGTCAACGTTGAGACAAGAAATAGCATCACATCACAATGAGGGCTGAATATGTCATAATGCAACTAACAAGGTGAAACACTATCCTCTTGTAATGGTGGTGTCATGGCAGCATCCATATATAGGCCTATCAAGTCAGAGATCGCTGACTATGCGTATTGATTGATGAGTTGTGTTTTAGCAATAATTAGGCCTACTATAGTAATTACTTATAGTGTATGTATTCAATGTATGTATAATTACATACATTGAAATAGTACTGAACTGTGAGCTTTTTCTCTACCAACAAAACTTCTGTAAAGCAGTTGCATATTCATTATTACTGTACTACTGTAGTATTACTGGAAATCACATTCATATCCATTATTACTACTGTAATGCTGTAATACTGTAAAGTACTATATTCACACATATTCACTATTACTACTATAAGCTATTACTGTAGACTACAGTATTACTACCGTCTGTAGTAGCACAAAGTTCCAGTTAACACCACTACTGACTTGTGTACTATAGGTAAAGCACGGCTCCCTATTAGAATATTCACGTTATATTCTAATGTATGTCCAGATTATTTGCCCCCGCGGGGGAGAGGGTATGTGGTCATTAAAGAATCGCTGGTGATTAAAGCGCGTCTCTCTAGTTGCCACCTACCCTACTGTAGGCCTACGCTACTATCTACTGATCCGCAGTAGAAACAGGATTCTAACTGTTAGCAGACGTCATGTTGGTTAGCAGACGTCATGTTGGGAAGCGTTTCGCATGTTTACTGCTCAGAACTTACTTCTTTAGATTTCCGTGATGAGGAACCTGTCAACGTTAATTCGGAATAATTAACGTTAACACCTGAATAACAACGCGTCTAACCTCTCTGAGACGTGGACGGGCCATGTAGGCTGTGTGTGTGAGAACAGAGACACCGTTTATAGGTTATTTTAATAAATAGGCTCAATAAGATGTCGCCAATTGTTTCCTACCGTTCGTGCACGCGCTGTCGCTCATTGTTACCGCGTACATGTTGCGCTGTGTGTTGCTGAGGAGGAGACGCGCCGAGGAAACCGCCCGTGTCGTCCTGTCCGGTCCGGTCCGTCAGACTACGCTCTCTGACATGCCAGCCCGCTCCAAGCACGGTCCAAGTGAACCAGCAACAACAGTGACCCGCCCTTCCGCGCCGACCTGCCACAGGTGTACACTACGGCCCCGCCCCGCCCCGCCCATAAGGTAGAAAACAATCTCCCCACTACACAGGGTGCGCGCCCAGTAACTCGTTCGCGCGCACGCAGAAGTGCCTTAGTTAATCACCAGCATCCATTAGGCCTTATCACACTGCAATGCCTTCCTGTTCAGTATTCATTTCAGGACTCTCAGCCCTCCTGGTGTCCTCGGGTTTCAAACGCACTACCTTGGTAAGTCATCTGTCCGTGTTGCGGTTGGCGCCTTCTGCTGGTGCACCAAGGTAGTGCATTGGGTCAGCTTGACCCCGAGGACAGTGGGAGGGTTGAACGCCCCCTGGTAACCTGGTAACCTGGTGCGACCTGCACCATCTGTGCCACTTCTTGACTTTCTCCAAGTTCATGTCCCCTGCAGTTCCCTCCGTTCCCCCTCTGTCGATCTGGAGGCAACCCCCCCAGGAAGCATACCCTCCTGTAGGATATCCTCACCCCCTTCCAACATCCCAATTATTGCAATCGCTATAGGCTACTATAAGAGGTGCATTGTGGGGGAATGTGCGTTGTTCATGATAAAGAGTTGTAGGCTATCCTATGGAAATGATGTATTTTGTTATGTAAAGCATTTCCAATGAAAATTGAACACTATTACGGAAAGTATCGTTATAGAAGAGTCAGAGGTGACAGCTGGTAAAAGGCAGGGTACTTATATGTGTAGAGATCAGTAAGAATTACAGCATTGTAGCCTAAAATAGCAACATGCTTCTGAGTGATTGCATTTATCGGCTAGTCTGGACTAGGTACTTTATATCTGTTATACGTTATACTGTAGTGTGTAGGTGTAGTAAGTTATTCACTTGTTAAATTCAAACTCAAAAAAAGAACATCTCTCCTTCTCCCTTCAGTGACATCCAATGTGCCTCACACATTGGAAACACATTGCGATGGCTAGGTTATTGTTGTTGTGCGTTCCTATTCGCTAACAGCAGATTACTTGTTCAGCACACAGAACTTAAGTTAACGGACTTTGGGCAGAGTAGAAGTGGCATCTTTCATGATGCTGCCCTCTGCTGCCCTCTGCTGCCCTGGGGTCAAAATGACCTGCAAACGGCAGCCTGGTGGTTCAACCCTAGGACAACCGGAGGGTTAATACTAAATAATAATAATAACATAATTATTAATTATTAACCTAAATTTAACCTAACCATTTTGACCCAAGGACAACAGGAGGATTAACCCACAGTAATGACCCGCAAAATACCTCTTCTGTAGCCTAACCCTAACCCTAGGGCGACAGGAGGGTTAAACAAGACATGAGTAGCTAGTGCCAACTCTGTCCCCAGTGTGGGAATGCTCCCATATGGTCAGTACAGTCACCTCTGACCTCTCCCACAGGAGCTGGTTTGGTCGTACGATAGCAAACCTGAGATGTGAAATCTTGGAGCTCAAGAAGTTGAGACTCTCCGTGAGAGAATGGCACTGTGCTCAGCATGCGTGACATACAGGGAAGAAGAAGAAGAATACGCGGTAGGAGATGGAGGAGGAGGTTGTGTTAATGTGTTACAGTCTGTGTCTACTGTATAAGCTGTTCTAGATATCATCCCATGAAAACACACCTAGCTAACAGCCTCAATAACACACAAACACTGAACACGTCAATTCATATAACTTTATTTTCTAGGAAAAATAATTAATTTGTCAGCACTTTGTGTACAGCGACAGACCTACTGCGTGAGCAAGGCATCCAGCCTAGCTAGCCAGGAGGCTAGGCTAGGCTAGGCTAACACGTTAGCTAGTTGCAGTAGTTCTGCAGGTCGAAGATGTTGCAAGGCTTGTGGCAGCACTGCTCCACGATGCCCCGCTTCACCAGGACCTCCATCTTGTCCTTGAAGGCCATCCCGGCCACCTCGCCGGCCCCGCCCATTGCCCGGCCGGCCGCGCTGCCCGCCTTGGCCGACAGGAAGTCTGGGGAAGACAAGCAGACGCACGCAGGGTTAGCGTGACCACACCAGGCGGGACCGCGCCTGTCCCCACGGCAACTGTCTCCTCACATGGGGACCTATGGGTGCTTGGACACACACCTCCAGGGCTGCAGCACAGTGTGGCAATCGGGAAATAAACTAATGTGTGTTGTTGACCCAACGACAACAGAGGCTTTGCACTGTGTGGTAAAGTGCACAGGCCACTCCTTATTGCCCTGACACTCCCCCCTCTATGGCTCTACGGAGGCTTCCACTAGAGGGCAGCACCTCTACAGGCTCCATGTGGAGAGCCTGGTGTCTCACCCAGCAGGGGCTCCGCCTCCCTCTTGGGTCCGGGGTTGTAGAAGAAGCCCCTCTCCCCACACACCAGGTAGAGGGCGTCCACCAGGTGGGAGCCACACAGGTGCTCTGGGGTCATCACTGCCTGGGAGGGCCCGGCCAGCAGGGCCAGGGCGAGGGTGAGGGCCAGGGGGGCCCAGGTCTGGATCCACAGGGCCATGCTGGAGGTCTGCACACACACACACACACACACACACACACACACACATGCACTAGGTGAGACACGGGTCCTGCAGACAGCACTAGCAGAGTGCAGCACAGTTAGAGCAGCTGTGTGGAGAGGAGAGGAAAATATGCTTACCTGTGGAGGAGCGGAGGAGGAGTAGAGAGGAGAGGCTTCAGGTGTAGAGCAGCTGGTGGGTGTGAGACAGACCTGAGGTGTTCCTCTTCTTTTATACCGCTCAAGACACGCCCCCTCAGGGACATGCCCCCTAACCCCCCAGCCAGATGGACAACAGCTGTCAGGGTTGGTTAAACGAGAATACTGGTAAGGTATTCCTAAACTTATGTTAGTCACTCTAACTTTATTCTGGGGCGTTATGAGAGACATTTCTACTCAAAACATTTTTAAGCATTTCTAAAATACAAATAATAATAATAATAATAATAATAATAATAATAATAATAATACGTACCCAAAGCTCTACAGTGGTGAGATCGTAGAAGAAGCAGCGGTACTTAATAACATAAACCAGAAGGTACTCAATAATACTAAAGCAAACAGTGGCATGCAAGGGAAGCGTATCAACACAGGACCACAGACCTGAAGAGATGTGTTTTAAGTTTCTTATTAAAGCTGTGAAGGGAAGGGGCATTTGTTGTATTGAGCGGTTTATAGCTGTTTGTTTTTAGGGGACAAAGATTGGAGATGTTACTGTAAACTCACTCTGTACAGAAGGCTTGTCTTTACTGTTTCCTTCTGATTAGAATAAGCCACAGGTGACTGTTCTAACCGATGTGTTGGCTTTACACAGGTCCAACGTCAGGCTTGGCACAACTGCTGTTCATGCCCAGAATGCACCACTGTGTCACTCAGTACAACAACCTCAAGTTACGATAGTGAGGGACGTTAAGGGACTTAGCCTGAGGGACAACTGTCTTTAAGGGACTGAGCCTGAGGGACAACTGTCTTTAAGGGACTTAGCCTGAGGGACAACTGTCTTTAAGGGACTGAGCCTGAGGGACAACTGTCTTTAAGGGACTAAGCCTGAGGACTGATGGGCTGACCAGCCCAACACTTCCCTCCTGTGTCAGCAGGAATATCACAGCATATTAGCAGATGGTCCCTGATTGTCCCGCATCATTAGGCCAGTTTGTTTTACTAAGTGGCCTGAAGTGAGCAGGGGGCAGCCAGCCAATCACAGCTCAGAGGGGTCTTAATGATGCTGACCTCAACACACACACACACACACAGGTAAATACAATCCAGTGTGCGTGTGCATGCAGGTGAGTGGGTATGAGCCCATCAGGGACACATGCTCACACTGTGGTGTATTGCCACTACACAGCACATCATGTGGAAGAGTCTGGCGTGTCGTGGTAATGGACAACACAGCGGCCATATTGTCCTGCTGACTGGGAGCTGGGCTGGGAACAGTATGGACCAATCAGAACACGCAGGGATGTTTGCTTCACGCAGGCTGGCAGATGTTCTGCATCTTTAATCATCATTTGTCACATGCTAATTAAACGTACTTAAGCTTTTAATGTCGATTGTTCTCTTTCCTGTAGGGAAAACACATTGATAGGCATATGTGGAGAAGACAAAACATTTTAATAACTTGCCAGACAAATATTACTCATAGTTCATATAATGCATAAATGTACCCATGGCACTAAACCTCATTGATACATATTATTGTTATATCCGCCAAAGTATGTTAGGCCAAAATGTTAAACATTTACATTTAATTAGACAAAATTGCATTTATTTATATAGCCCATAATCACTTTATAGTCTCAAAGGGCTTAACAAGTAAACACTGCACATGGAAACAAACAACACCCTGAACCTGCTCCTCTCCCCGGGCAAGGAAACACTACCATTAAACCCCCATGGGTCAAAAAGGGAAGAAACCTTGGGAAGGGACCACAGAGAGAGGAACCCACCCTTCCAAGACGGTTAGGAGCCAGTAAGTGTCGCTAGGCAACATGAATGAGCATGCATTTAATGTAATGTATAACACTGTGCAGAAAATAAGAAGTAACCCAATGTATAAAATCAATACAGTTTGAACGTTATATCTAGGTCTTAGGATGTGTCCTAGGCACAGCTAGGCCTGCTCCCCATCCATTCTGCTCATTTATATTTAAATGCATGTAATTGTGGCACTGCTAGGCTCAACTGTCATAGAGCTTATGGACCAAGTGAATGTTGGGTCTTGTTATTATATATAGTTCTCTCTATGGTTACACCAGGCTACGTCAGCTACATACACCGTCTGCGGGTTTAGTCCAATACCCATCTGTGAACACAGGAGGGCAATGTACCCTAACACTTGTCCACACAATGCATACTGTAGTCCGGGTTGCCTACATGCATAGGACCTGCATGCATAGGGCCTGCATGGGTAAGGCCTGCATACATAGGACCTGCATGCATAGAAGCTCTGCCAGCTGTCACTCAACGCCTGGCTTTGACTTGCTATGTTCCATGCAAAGGAATATAACACAAAATAGATGCCATTAATGCAACATTGTGAATATGGTAACACGTCATTAACCGTACTTTAAGAAAAACAAGTCAGCCAGAACCGACATTTTATTAAATATTTAATTTTAACGTCTGCGACGTGTTATCAAGGTCTTGTTGTCTGGTAGTTCCTGGAATGTATTCACCCGTGCTGGTTCCATGTCATATTACAATACGCGCGTATGGATTGGCTAGCGCCACTGCTCCTTACGAAGCCGACCAATGAGAACAAAGGGCCCGCCTACGGGACGCGGAACGCAGCCAATCCGGAGCCGTTGCACTTATGGCAAATATAAATTCTATGGCGTGACGTAGGCGACTGAGCCGTTTGCGGTCGCCATCTTCTCGCCGACTAGCAGCAAGGCGGCAGCGACGCACCGGAGAAACGTCCATTAACGCGGCTTAAACGGCGCAGTCGGTCCTCGTGTGTGTGGATGTGCTGATGGCCTGCGCGGCGCGGCGCGGCGCCGGGTCAGAGCCGCCGGGCGGCGGCAAGATGGAGGACGCGTGTCGGGAGTACCAGTCGTCGCTGGAGGACCTGACGTTCAACAGCAAGCCGCACATCAACATGCTGACCATCCTGGCCGAGGAGAACCTGCACCTCGCCAAGGACATCGTCGCAATAATTGAAGCTCAAATAAGCAAGGTTTTTATGAATATATGAATCTAGAATCCTCCTGTTTCAGATGTGCGGCCCGCGGTCCGGAGGCGGCCCCAACATGGCGGCCCTCCGCTAGGCCCGGCCACACGGGTGGGCGATACAGCCGCTGTAATATCTCGACGTAATGGTATAGAATGCATTGAGTAGTCGACTATGCGATACAGGTGATGTTTATTATTCTGTTTAGACTAGCCTACCGTACAGCAGGCCGCCAGTACTGTAATGTAACAGTAGGATACAGTACATTCGGCTATCTGACAGACAGCCACATAGTTTTATTTTCCTCCAGATATCTGGACGTTGATAAGGGATGTCATTTACCGGATGTGACGTCCGTTAGTCGACCATGCTGCTGGCCGTGCCGCCCACCCGTGTAGGTACATGTACGCGCCTCAACCCAGCTCGCTTAGGCTCCATCCTGTGTAGAGGCCTGCCCACTGCTTTGACGTTAACATGACGCTGTTGTGGCCTCCAGGGAAGCAAACCCACCAGTTAGACGGCTCACATTCAGACCAGAGCCATGTTCTGGACGCACAGCCATTTATAATCCATTAAAGTACTGTACTGTACTGTACAGTACTATATTGAAACCATATTTGCTAGCAATGAATGTTTAAGTTGCCGATGAATATATAAACTGATGTTTAAAGGTTGTAATTCTAAATTTAGCCCCATGTTGATGGCATCAGTTATATTTGTAAGATTTTTAATATAATTTGTTTAAAAATACAAACGGGATTTTCTTAACTTGAGGCCGTTTCACATAACTCCCAATCTCTAGACAATATCTAGCATAATCAGTTGTCAGTTACTGTATTTGTGGCATTTCATCTTTTTTTTTTCTTTTCTTCCTACATGGTTATGGCTAATAAAATAAAAGAGCATGGTTTTATTAAAAACGTTTGGCTAGCTAACACCATTGTTTTCCACATTCTGCATAGGGTGGTGTATTGTTGTTACATGTTGTCAGGAAGCTGCTGCTGGCCCTTCACAAGGCCCTCTCTACATAGTCCTGTTAGTCAGCTCCTTGCCATCTGGCTTAGCTCCCATGCCACCGTACCACTCACATGCAGCCTAGCAACTGCAGTAACTCACTAGTGAATATTGATATTTTGAAATGTCAATGAATGGTTAAAGTGTTGTAATAAAACATATGAAATGTGCGTTTTGTCATTTTTTTATTTCCTAGTGTTGTTTATTGGTATGCCTGGTTGTTCCTGAACACGAGAGCAGTCTGTAGATGCAGGGGTCTGACCACCTTCCTTGTCATTCTAAGATGTGCACATATCCAGCCTTCACTGGGGGTGTGCTAAATCACAACTAATGCTGAACCACCACTGCTCCAGGTGTCAGGCACACTACACTGCCTACAAGCCTCAGTCTGACTTAGATTGCAATGAGCAGCTTCTCACAGGCTGCTTAAATACTTCACCCGTACTCCCATCTCCTAAAGTTTAGCAGGTTCTTAAACCACAATGTGGAAGGTAACTGGTTCTGTCTTGGAACGTTTTCAAATACTCCCTGGAACATTTCTAACCAGTGACAGTTCATCTCAAAGGTATGGTACAAAGAGTGGTTTCTGTCACACAGGCCCTCTTTGGAGGTAACTTTAAAAGGACTGGAGTCTAATCTTTTTTTTTTTTTTTTTTAAACAATACTTTGGAGTTTTTCTTCCCAAGGACATGTTTTGGATTCAAGACCATCATTCTTCTAACTTAGAGTGCTCTAATGTTGTTAAACCAAAGCACATGTTGGTATACTAGACAATAGTTTTGTTTTGTTTTTTTGTTAATTCCTGTAGTGGGGGGTGTTTTGTTTGTTTTTTTTACGCTGCTTGGTTACACTATTTTTGAGGTGTGACACCATCGGTCTGACAAAGGATGAAGATTTTATTTATTTTTTTCTCTTCCCAACCTGGTTATCCCGTGTGTCTCCTGAAATGCCTTTTGGTTTTATTTTTGTCCCGTTCACTCTTCTCTCTCTAAAGGGGTTGCCCTTTTTCCTAGGGGGGTGGCTGTACTAGTGGGTTGTTAAGAGATGGCTGATACTGTTGACTACTGTATGATGCTGTTTACCTGTTGTGTTCTAAACTTGTTGAGTTCTTTTGCTCCAGGCCCCATCATCCGAGAAGCTGCCTGTTTTGTACTTAGTGGATTCCATAGTGAAGAATGTTGGAGGAGAATACCTTGCAGTGTTTGCTAAAAACCTAGTCACTTCATTTATATGTGTCTTTGAAAAGGTACAAACTGTCTTCTCTCTGCTTGCTGTAAGTGTTGATACATGTTAAGACTGTAGTGACCTACCCATGTCTGTTGCTTGCAGATGTACACAGACCTTTGCATTATGCTTCTATATACTTCTTGTCTTGACTAATAAAATAGCAAGTGGCTCAGTTGCATTTTCCGTTTTCAAAGAATTGTACATTAACACACACTCTGAAATATTGAGTTAATTTAGCTGGTGTTTTTATCTACCAGTGGCCAGAGTGCCATCCTGTCTGTCACTCCAGTGTTGTTGGACCAAGTCCTGTGCTGTCTTGTAGGTGGATGAGAACACCAGGAAGAGTCTGTTCAAGCTGCGCTCCACATGGGACGAGGTGTTCCCTCTGAAGAAGCTCTACGCACTGGACGTGCGTGTCAACTCCCTGGACCCCGCCTGGCCCATCAAGCCCCTGCCCCCCAACGTCAATGCCAGTATCCACGTCAACCCTAAGTTTTTAAAGCAGGTGTGTATGTGCTGCTGGATTAAAGTGCTGTTGAGAAACATGGGACGGATTCCTTTATCTTCACTACCCAGCGGCTGTACAATGTGTTTTATCATTTTGGGTGACTTTGTTTTTAGTCAACGACCTCTGCAAGAAAGGAACGTATTAAAGGTTCTATAGGTGTTGAGGCTCCTCCATCTTGTGTAGGCAGGGGTTCTGCCAGCTCTGCTGTAGTCAGTGCTTAACAGGTCAACCTGTGTGTGGTGAGAGGTCACTCCAGGCCCTCAGCTAGTCTCCATGGTAACCCTGCCATCTCCCCCCAGCCCGAGGAGGCGTCCCCCAAGGCTGTGGCCCCCCAGGCCCCCAGGGCCGCGGCCTCCCCGGCCCCCCAGGCGGCGGCGGCGCCCCTGACCCCCGCAGGGCCCGGTGCGCTGGAGGCCGGTCTGACCCAGGAGCAGCTGATCAGGCAGCAGCTGCTGGCCAAGCAGAAGCAGCTGCTGGAGCTGCAGCAGAAGAAGATCGAGCTGGAGCTGGAGCAGACCCGCGCCCAGCTGGTAGGGAGGCTCTGCCGGGCCCGCTTCACCCTGGGCCAAGCACACACCCCACCCAGCACAGCCACACAGCCACCCCCAGCACAGTGTTTCTGAGTAGGCTGTCATTGTTTGGTACCAGTACGATATGTCACGTGACGCACCAAACAGCAGACACAACAAACAGCAGACACAACAAACAGCAGACGCACCATACGGCAGACGCACCATACGGCAGACGCACCATACGGCAGACACAACATACGGCAGACACAACATACAGCAGACACACCATACAGCAGACACACCATACGGCAGACGCACCATACGGCAGACGCACCATACGGCTGTTGATCATCCCACTGCTGTCACAGTGAATGTTACACCTTAGGGTATGCCTGACCAGCCTTCTGTCCCCTCCAGACAGGGGGCTTCATGGTGCCCCCCCTCGGTGCCCCCGCCCCGCCGCAGGCCCCACCCTCCGCCCGGCCCTGGGCCGCCCCACCCAGCACCCCGCCACCGCCCAGGGATCCCCGCCTCAACCGGACGGGGCCCTCTCCAGGCCCCCAGCAGCAGGGGGCTAAGGAGCCCCCCGCCCCCACGCCCGAGAAGCGTCCCGCGGAGAAGAGCGCCCGGCCGGACAAGCCCCGCCTCCCCAAGCGGGATGCCCTGCCGGACAAGGCCCCTTCCCCGATGCCCAAGGGCATGCTGGGTAAGAAGGCCCCTGACGGCCACAGCCCCAAGAAGGACCCTCGGCTGAAGAAGCGGCCCCAGGACCGGACCGGCCCAGCGGGGGATGAGCCCAAGGACCGGACCGGCCCAGCGGGGGATGAGCCCAAGGACCGGAAGCGGGGCGACAAGTGGGAGAGGGAGGTCGCCCCCCACAGGCCGTCCAAGGGCAAGCTGCTGAACGGCTCCTCGTCTGAGCGGGCGGAGCCGCGGGCCGGGGGCAACGCCCGCACCAACGCCAGGAAGCGCACGCACTCACGCTCTCCCTCCGGCTCGCCCAAGCGGAGGGAGCGCCGGTCGCCCAAGGGCCATCCCAGGAGCAGCTCCCCCTCGCCGCCCCCCCACAAGCTGGCCAAGGCCCGCAGGAGCCACGGGGACGAGCGGGGGCCCCCGAAGAAGAGCCAAGCGGACGCCAAGAGAGCCCGCAGGTCCGAGGAGAGACCCCCCGAGCCCAGGGAACCCCCCCGGGACCCCAAGGAGGTCCCGCACCGCTGGAGGAGTGGCTGGGAGGAGAGCAAACGGTAAGGGCCCTGACCTTTGACCCCATCGCGTAGCACCATTAGTTCGTCAAAAAATCGGTCACTTGTTTACATTCCAGGCTCCGTTTCCTCTTGTGTATTTCTCACCCGATGTGTTTGTCATCTGTTGGTAAACGGTATCTTTGGCTGTCCACTGTCACTACGCCTCATGTTGACCTAGTGGTCCTGTCACTACGCCTCATGTTGACCTAGTGGTCCTGTCACTACATGTTGACCTAGTGGTCCTGTCACTACATGTTGACCTAGTGGTCCTGTCACTACGCCTCATGTTGACCTAGTGGTCCTGTCACTACATGTTGACCTAGTGGTCCTGTCACTACATGTTGACCTAGTGGTCCTGTC
>JAODUG010000006.1:3234697-3250253 GCA_027564795.1 Aphredoderus sayanus
AATGCAATGAAGGAGTTCAGCAAAGCTCTAGTGGACAAGAAATATGTTGATGCCGCCAAACAGCTAGAACAAGTAAGTGTTTGTGTGTGTGTGTGTGGGTGTGTGGGCGTGCGTGTGTGTGTGTGTGTGTGTGGGCGTGCGTGTGTGTGTGTGTGTGCGCACGTGTGTGTATGCGTGTGTGTGTGTGCGTGAACGCGCGTGTGTGTGTGTGTGTGTGTGTGTGTGTGTGTGTGTGTGGGCGTGCGTGCATCTAAGGAAGGAAACAAGAGCTGGACTCTAAGAGGAACCACCCGGGGCTCAGCAGGCGTGAGGCAGGCAGGAAGTGACCCGGGCTGTTGTTCCTGGACAGGGCCCCTCGGGGCCTGGAAGTGATAGACCCTCGCCAGGGTGCTGTAGGACTCCTGTGCTGCAGGGCTGGGTATTGCTAAGGATACATATATAACTAAACAGAGCAATGAAATCTGTTAAACAGATAATGTCTTGATTATTGAGACATTCATTTATATATTCCCCGTCTTGTCCTGTATAAATCTTTGTGCTTAATAAAACGTTTTATTGTATCGATACTATGACTTAAAACAGTATAGCGAAAAAAGAAATAATCACATGTATAGATGTCCTGGGTTTTACCAATCCAGGAACCTGTGCCACTACTAACAAAACCGTGGGTAGAATGATGGGTTTTACCAGCTGTTCTGGTAAAACAATGCTGCTGCAAAATCCTTTGGGCCGTGGGTAATTTTATTGTTTTGGACCAGTTCATGGTGTTTACAAGAGCTTGAGCTTGTTTACTTCAACAGAGGAATCTACAGTACCAACATCACCAGTGGACAACAGTACTTACTAGCTAGCTACTGTAGCAACTGGACTCTACTGCTAGAGCCTAGTAGCACCTCCTATAAGAATGCATCTCAAAATACCACCGGGTACTATACAGTACCTTGTGTACACACAAAAAAGCCTGGGTTCGAATGTCTAACAATGGGCTATATTCCATTTGTGTGTGCTCGTCGGGGGGAAAAAGGGGGAAGAAATAGGGGGAGCTCCTGACTAAAAGTTGAACCTTCACCTCTGTGACCACTGCAGACTGTAGCCCAGCCAGCAGCTGTGAATCCAGCTTTACAGTGCAGTTAATGCATTTATAGGTAAAGGGGGGCTATAGGCTTGCTGCAATGAGGCAGGGATTCATTTGGACAGGGTCATTTGCCATAGGGTGCTCCCCTCTGAAGCTCCACCCCTTACCCCCCCACACGCTGGGGTGGGGTCACGCGCGAATGCAGCGCGAGACAAGCTATCCGCCGCTCAATAAAAGAATACAACAAAAGCGAGGAGCAGGGGGTTTGTCTACAGTAGGACTTGAGAGCTACAGCGACGGGGTTTGTTTGTTGGTTCTTTTTCTATCTGCATGTCGTTTTCTCCGTCTACCGCCATCGGGCTTTGTCTACAGTGAGACAAAATGGCCGAAGTTGATGGAGTCACACCTCCTCTCTGTCCTTGCTCCCCCCCCAACCCACAGGTCAATAACCTGTAAAGATTTAGTGTTTAGGGCCCATTATTTCCTGCTTTCAAGTCACACGTTGTCAAAGGCAGCATTGGGTTTATTAAGGCTGGAGTCACAGGGCCTTGAGCGTGGGGAAGGGGCTGAGGGGTTGGAAAACAGAGATTACAATTATCCCTGGGATTGTAAAATAACACATGGAAGGTAAAAGAGGGGCACAGTGCTACCTTTGGCGGGGAAATCACTAATAGTATAAACTAAAAGGTACAAGTTGCATGGGAGGCGTACATTATGGACAGACGTCACCTGAAAACACGCTGGATACTGTACTTTCTAAAAGTTCTTTTCAATTACAACCAACATTACACATTACTAAAGTTGTACTCTGGATGTTGACTATAGAAGCACTATGTACAGTATACTGCAATTTCCAAATAGCAACCGACAAAAAAATGAAAGGATAACTTCCCCTTTTATACAGCTATACGTATTGTTCTCTATTATGTGTAAATGTTCACATAATATGTCACATATCTTTAAAAATTAAATACCCTAATAAAAACCAATAACTATTATGACTATTATTTCGACTGGCCGAAAGTCCTACAGAAGTCTGTCAGTGTTGCTGTGCAATCAGGAAACAGTGCTGAGTGAACGAAAACGTGTGGAACAGCACATAAGAGGATATGTGATAAAACAACAGGAAATGCCTAAAACGTGTCGTATTTTATTGCACTCAGGTGCATTCATTTACATACTTGTTTATTTCACTCTAGTCCAAAATTGCACCCCCGTTAAAGCCTTCACATAAAAGTTAATAAGTTCAATGGTAAAATTGGATCAATTAGACGAATCTCACAAGTTGGGCTATTTAAAATATCTGAGAACTTGTAATCATCAGGAACTTGTTATCTGCCAAATGACACATACCAAGTTTACGAGCTCTTTTTCCATTGAGTCATTTGTTCTTCTGAGACAGAGCTGTCAGAACCAAAATATTCCTTAGCGAGTGCAATAATAAAAGAATAATAATATATATAAACGGTTAGGGCTAGAGGTGTACAATGTGCCCGTGTAGTTGCTCTAAAATCACTAACTAATGCTTAAATATTTTCAAGCAACACACACCAGAAGTGTTGCTTAAACTATATACGTTTATATAAAAACGACCGCAGCCTCTGTTGCTACCGACAACCGGGACGCGTCCACACGTGCACATAGACGCATGCTGCTCTCTTGGCCGCCGGCCAACAATAAGGGAAGTGTGTGTGTGTGTGTGTGTGTGTGTGCGTGTGTGTGCGTGTGTGTGTGTCTGTCTGTGTGTGGGTGTGTGTGCGTGTGTGTGTGTGTGCGTGTGTGTCTGTGTGTCTGTATGTGTGTCTGTGTGTGTGTCTGTGTGTGGGTGTGTGTGTGTGTGCGTGTGTGTGTGCCTGTGTGTGTATGTGTGTGTGTGCGTGCGCTTGTGTGTGTGTGTGTTTAACAGAGTAAAGGTGAATGGATGTCCGTACAGTTCAAAGGGTTTGTCGTTCCATGTGTGTTTTACAACCTCAACTCCTATTTCCTTTGTGTATTTTTGAATTGTAAAACACCCCCCCCCAAAAAAAAAAGAAGAAGAAGAAAGACATAAGCAGCCAGGAAAATTAATGGAACTGATTTCACCCTAACAGCAAAATGGCTATGCCAAGTCCTGTGTGTAAGTCTGTGCAAAGTGCTTCAGAGTGTATCTTTAAGAAAGTCAACCACCCAAATTAGTATTCCGGGGCATGGTGCTTGTTTACAACACTTATAAGATAATATCCATGCTGTGCTTTTATGCTGCACCTCCCAGAGGAATTAGTGGCATAAAGGCAATGATTGTGTGTGTGTCCTGCAACAACCACACAGCTCTAGGAGAGCTTTTATCCAGACTGACTCTCTCTCTCTATCCCTCTTGCTCGCTCACTCACTCTATATTTTGTTGTTGTTGTTTTTTTTTGTTTTTTTTTCACCCACATGAAAGTGCCGTTGGCAGATTTCTGCTTAGCTGGATTCATTCTCTCTTCATCCGAAAATATATAAACTTTCAAAGAGCTTTTCTTGAGGGAGCTCTTCCATAAATGGGATTCATAGCATTCTAATCTCTGCACCAAAAATGATCTACAAGTTTCCCAGAGCTGTCGGCCAACTTACATAATGCAGCTGGAGGGGGTGCCAAAAAGAATTTTATTTTTAATAGCATTTATGTTTCAAATGAATCAAACGTTTTTTTTAGCAAAGGAAAATAATCAAAATCCTTAAAGAAGCCAAATAAAACCAAACCAGACATAAAACCATCAATAACGATCCATTCTAGTTCACAGGCAGCTATATTAGTATATCAAATACGAATATAATCTCCCCAATCACACACCACACCATTATCTTTATCATAATCATAATCGCCTAACTGTACAACTAATATATAACCTGTACATGTACAAAATCTAAATTTATAATTTTCTCGTTTTAAGATGAATCTGGGTCTAAAGCTGGAAGAAAAGCAAAGTTGTTGGCACTACTGACATACCGACATACAGCCTTACACGTAACCAAGCAAGAACACACGAGTGATTGTAAGGAGATGCGACAGACAAACGCTTAAGTGTCTACACTCACATAGAACATGTTTAATTGCAGAGAGTGCCACAGTACAATAAAAGAACGGCCAAATCTGATTGGCTAAGAACCATTTCTGCCGATGCCTGTGCATACCACAGACATTCCATTTCAGAAATGGCAATGGCGTAAATCTAATAGTCACTGCAATGTCCTAGACATTGTTTTTATGAACAGTGTTCTGTTGTCTTTAATTCTAAAGAATTTCAATTCAGTAGAATAATTTTTCCCCCAAAAAATAAAAAATAAAATAAGAACAGTATCTTCTCTCTGGGTAGGGTTAGTCACATACTGCTTACCTCAGTAAATAACTATCTGTACACTCGATGGTTTGAATCCCTGTCTTTCCAATTAGAAGAGGATGGAACAATTTAAGGTTGAACATTCAATGAGCTGACCTTGGCCAGACAAAAACAACATTCTCTCACACAGCACACAGAAGAGCACTGAAAACACTCAAATGTTTATCATTATACCAATTTGATTATGTATCTTTAATTAAATTATTGAGAGAACATGCTACAGTATAAGAATGCATTTCGTATAGTTAACTGGCTGAGGGTGATCAAATGCGCTTCCTGGTATTTAAACAGTCTCCATGAAAACATCAAGGACGACAAAAGATACACTCATTGCTACAAACAAAGGCCAGCAACACTTTTACATAATGAATCATGAATGTCTACATGCCACTAATTTGCAGCAATGTTCAACAGGATTTCAGGTAGACCTGGGAGGATTTTTCACATATAACCCTTCTGCATTGAATGTTAAATACATTTTTAACGCTAATTATATGTATAAATATACAGTGTAATACATTGTGTAATGAAGCCTAATTTAGTGTTATAAAGAATATCTACTCAGGTTAGTGAGACAGAACTCACTCATGTTTCTACAGTTTCCACAGACTACATATTGAGGTTTTCCATTGTCTGTTCTATCTAACTATTCATTCATTCATTCCTTGATGTTCATATTGTTGTAATGGAAGTGCTATAAAGCCATATGTGCAAATGTAGTGTTAGCAACAAAACGCAGCACAGACATTTTCAAACACATTTAATTATTGCTCATAAGGGCATGCAATACTGCCTCTAGTTGAAAAGTTGCATAGTGCAGCAATATTCTGCTTTAAAATATAACTAATCTAAGCGGTATTCTTAATTTGTTTTATTATGTACATTCACAAATTACAACACTGTTGTTGTATCATGTGATACTGTATGTGAACACATTTGTAATTAATCTGAAAATAATAGTAGCTCCATCTCTTGTTGACATCATTAACAGCATTATTTTATAACATGATGAAGGTACATTGGTCCAGCAGTGAACCTTCTACCATCAGATAACCAAATGTAGGGCAAAATATAAACAGGTCTGGAGTCCCATACAAACGTCTCTCACTCTCCCTCATACAGGTATGTACTGTACACACATACATGCAAATACTTTAAATACACACTTATACTGAAATACATTCTGTGCGTATTTCAGTTTTCAAGCTCACAGTAACCCCTTCCATACACAAAAGAGGAACACAAATCCATACTAGCCACAGGCTCCTCTCCAATCTATTTTCTGCTCAGCTGGTTTTAAATGAAGTTATTATGACTCATTAAAATGCCCGGGAGCTTGTGGAAGCGGGCCAATTACCATTTAAATTTAGCCCCCTGCTCTCAAAACCTTATCTTCTGCTGTACACCCTACCTCACATTTTGGTACGAGCTTCTGTACCATCCAACTGCATCCTCGGGCGCAGATGCACACACGTGGCACAGTGGTAATATTAATAATATAGTATTTGAGGTTTTATGTTTCGTTCATTCAACTGAAGAGCAGGACAGTTGAAAGTCTGGCCCGCAATGGACATTCAGGTGACACGGCATACTCTGCCAGTTAACCTTCTAATATAATAATGTATAGTATACTGTACATACATATATTTGATGACAATCGGCAAATATTCAGTCAAAAATACAGCTCCCTGCTGGAGCTGCTGCTCCCGCGACCCGACCCCGGATAAGCAGTTGAGAATGGATGGATGGATGTCATATATATATATATATATATACACACACATATACACACATACATATATATATATACACACATATACACACATACATATATATATATATACACACATATACATATATATATATATACACACACATACATATATATATATATACACACACATATACACATACATACATATACACATACATACATACATACATATATACATATATATATATATATACATATATATATATATATATATACATATATATATATATATATACATATATACATACATATATATATACACGTTATCCTACTTTGTAAATGTATACATACACACAAACACACACTTTAAACAAACACTTACCAATATCGATCTCTCCATCGCCACTTTGAGCCCTTGCCTTTGTTGACAACAAAAGCAAAAAGGCTATCCAAAACTTGAATGACATCTCTGTAGATGCTTTTTCTTAACCTATGCAGGTAGTCTCACCTGTTACTGAAGCAAGATACACAATATTTTCCACTGCTGTATCAGCTGGGTTCCATCCTTGTTACTATGAAGGAGGCGTTTCATATATGAGAGGAAGAGGGGTGGGGGTTGGGCTCCATTCTAGCTTACAGGATGTTCTTCAGAAATGTAAAAGTAAAAAAAAAAAAAAAAAAAAACTTTGATGAAGTGAACAACATTAGGGCAGGATGTTGAGCATTAGATAACAATGTCGATCATGTCAACAATGGGGTATTCAAACATAATGTTTAGTAAAGTTTATGATGTAAATGGAGGCTTTCATTTTGAATAAAGGAATAAAAAAAAAGGTTGACAGCAGACTTGCTGGGCCTATTCAGTCTTGTGCTTTCTAAATTCATTATCGCCAGGCCCATTTCTCAATCTGTTTGTTAGAAATACTTTGTAAATCACTTGTCTTTATAAAGTTATATACAGTTAGACATTTCCCGAATACAGCCCTGTTAGACAGTTAGCATTTTAATATTAAGACCCTATTAAACTCATTATTTCATATAGAAGTGCAACTTAACGTCAAATAGTCTCTGTAAAAAACGGCTTCCATGAAGTGAAAATCAAACCAAAAACCCTCAAACCCGCTTCCTGTCTACTCAAATCATCTGGTTTGTTTTGAAATGAGGCCGGTATGTACAGATCCTTCTGATCTATTTTACCAGCATAAAAATAACATGTTAACCCTTAGCAGGTGGCCTAACATAAAAATGATCACCTGTTGCTAAGATAAGAAAATGAACTCTGAGTAGTGCCAAAAAATACATTTACACAACACAATTCCTTATTATGAACCTAATTTAAAAGGTCATGATTAAAATTGAACTAATTCAGAGTTAGAGTATGACCAAGACTACAGCAGACAATAGCACCTGTAGAAATGACAAAGTAACTGAGAATGCTTTAGTATTATTCAAGCAAGGCCGTAATCATAATATATATTGGGGGGAATAAAAAATATGAACACAATACAAATGTGCTGTTGCCGACAGACTTGGTCCCGCCCAATGTTGACTTCATGGCTATGGCCTTGTATTCATGTAAATATGAAACTGGACTGCAATGTAAATTGGTTAACTTAACATTTCAACAGTCATCATATATTTAGACATGCAGTACTGTATGAAGGGATGGATGTGAAGGAGACATAGCTGTGTGCATGGCAGCCGTGGGTGGCTAGGAGGCCCAGCAAGTAAAAAGGGTGGAGGTGGGGGTTCAGTTCTCAAATGAGTCTGTGGCTGAGGACTTCACTTAACATGTTTATAACGTGTACATTAGCTCAAACAAAAAAAAAAGTGGCAAAACCTCATCTTTGTACAAATCGTAAGGGGTCATTTATACTTTGTATCTGCCCCCTGGAGAAGGTTTCAAGACAAACATGGTAATCACACAATTTCCTTAGTTGACTACACACTACACTGCTTTTTATCTGCAAAACGAAGAAAACCACCCAGCTCCACCAAACCGCAGGATTGAGGTTCCCATCTCTGCATTCATCACAAAACATCATCTGCTGTGGTTTTACACCCGCTGGCAGCATATCTCTGCTGCAGTGCTGGGAATCTGACATGCCGCCTGCTTACATTGTCAGCTGTGGTCTGTATCCTCAACTTTGGCAGCATCTGAGATGTGGAAGAATAGTAAGGCTTGTATACTCACCTTTGAATGCTGTCAGGTGGTATAACCGGCCCTTCACTGGATACAGTAGAGGTCCTTCTGCAATTCTTTCAAAGTTATAATACTTCTGCTACAAAAACCCATTACATTTATTTAATGGTGTTCCCACAGTAAACATTATTCACATCGACCTAATTGACCTACAATTTAAATAATTGGGTCTCAGTAATATCTCCTATTCAGAACTATGAAATAATGGTTTAAATTCAATAGGATACTGGGGTCATGACCTCAGATCTCAAATGCACCAGCAGGTCAATGTGCAAACATGCTCAATATTTGTGTGCGCATCTTTGACATATTTGTACATTGTTCAAAATTCATAGGAATCAATACTAGTGAAACCACATCTAAATTGCCACCTGTTTGAAGCCACAGCCACATGAATGTCTTCTTTACACACCGTTTTAGGGCTGCTTTCAGTTCCAGCAACGTTAGATTTGAAATTGGCTGCAATTCTAAACAGGTGACTGTACAGTACTGTGGGAGTAATTCTGTGTGTCTATTTATAATACTTGTATATTTTCATTATAAAATATGTGTTTAAAATAACAATAATACTGTAATAGTCTGTATATGTCTGGCAGAATTAAAATAGGGCAATGGGTGCACTGCCAACACACATGAAAACATACTTATTAAAAGCAAAATCATCACCATAGCAATAGTGGACACAAACAACAAAACCACAAAAAAGCAAATGACACCTTCAACAATAACCCACAGAACAGCTAACACCACCAGATCACATCTTTGTCACAAGCAGTAGTATTCCAGCTGACAGTGTATTTGACGGCCTTGATGGTTTATTTGAAGAGTTTTAACCACAAAACAGCATATTTTTAAGACATGCGGCTAGTAATTCACACTAAGCAGGAAGAATATAATGTTGTGTAGACTCAATGAGCTAAAATAATTCATTAAATTTAGAAACTCAAGAGTACGAGCCAAAAAAAAACAAAAAACAATTAAGTTAATTGGTGATTTACTGAGTACATCAGCTTGATACAGCAAGTCTTATGTGTACATTTTAAATAGTTTGTTATTAACCCCAAGGAGATCTTGTCAGATAAACAGGTTAGAGAAGCAGCTTTGCTACTGTAGCAAGGTGCAGCTACTTCTACAGTTAAAAGGTGTTGCAAAATCTGCAGACTAGGTAGGTATCATACACTTGTTCAGAAATTACTTGTCACCACATCCTCTTCCTTCACTCAATGTTTTCATCGTCCGTAGACAACATACTCGATGTAGACAACACACTTCAGCAGTAGGCCTAGATTATATAACAGGACTATAGATGCAGTTCATCATCAGCTAAAAATGAGTGGGTTAGAGACCAGACCATGCCATTGGTATTTGCAACCTACTGTGAGTACAACTCTAAATTAGTCTGTACCAACCCTGTTGCCCACCACCTCTAACACAAACTAACCACAGACGCCCCTTTTGAAACAGCTGCTACGTAGACAACTGACACAAATAACGGTGTTCTGCTATGGGAAAGGACCCACACCCATATTCACATACCTACAACAAAAGTAAAATGGGAGCAGGATGCAATTTGGAATGATTAGTTTCATATAAACATATAATGTTCAACCTAAAGTCTTACCAACGGCCATGGTTAAAGAAAGAAATAAAAAAACTAGTTGTGTTTCAGAAGAGGGAAAAATCCACTAAGAAGTCTGACTCATCTTTATGGGACACATCAGCCTTTCAGTTTCTATTATAAGCATTTTATATGAACACGTTGAGATTATGCAATGTCTATCTCAACACCAGTTTCAGAGCTGAAATTTTAATTTTGCTGAAATAGAAAATAAATGCAATTTATTTATCCCACCAACAAAAATAAATTACAATCGTTTTTGGAAATAGATTAACTTTCAATTAATACATCTTCCCCAAACAAAACATAAATTCTAAATCAAAAATGTAATTCATGCATTTGAAATATAGTTTACAAAAACATTCACCAAACATTTCTGGCACGTGAATATTACTCATTAAACAATGCAATTTGTAAATCAGCATCCTTAATAAGTTTGAATAATTAGCATTTTCTAAAACACTGAGCAATAATTTGTTTGTCCTGATATCTAAAAATAGAGCTTAAATGCTTCCTTGGTTAGAGCTTTTGTATTGCAGCAATAGACTATCATTCTACAGTATGTTGCATTTTTCAGAAAAAAAAACTGCATTTGAAATAAGTAATTATCCATATATTTCTAATAAAAATAACAAAAATCTGTTTACATCTGAAATTAAACCTTCCACCATTACAATATTGCACACAGGCAGAACGTTTCACTGGCACAGGGGACCATTTGATTGATATATCACAAGATATGTACATTTGCCTCTTTCAAAATTTGAACCAGCATCAATTTATCTAATTAGTGTATGAAAAAGAACATCTCCAATTACAAAACGGAATCACCTAAAATATAAAATATATTGGATTAGTCAAAAATAATGGCAGCAGATACTAAAACAGCTGGGATCTGTACATGGCAATTGGCATTATGAATAGAATGATTACATGAGCATGGAGCAAATACATTAAGAGCAAATATAAGATTAATGATTAATTGGTGATCATGACATAATACATTTGTATAGTTAGAAATGTTATACTAGGGTAGATATGCAGTATAGTCAGTCAGCTCAGGCATTGCTATATTGTTGGATCTTTGTCCGTCAAATCAACTGGTTTACTGCTTAAATTCCTCCTCACACTTACAGTACAATAAATGCACCTTTTGCTTTCAGCTGCATTTGCAGGACTTTGCTCTTGTCAGTTGGCTTTCACTCTTTACAGCAACAAACAGGCCTAAACAGGTCTCTGACCAGCCTCAGCTGTGACCCCCCTAATCAAAGGCTCAGGAACACATTGGGAAGACCGCAGATACTGTAGTAGCAGGCAGTTTCAAACAATCATACCAGCCATTTTACGATATGAGAGGGTAAAACTGTTTTGGCACAACAAAACATCAAGCTCTATTCCAGGTGCTTTAGACTTGGTCTGTCCATACTGTAGTTGAAAAGGTTTAGATTTGGTGCATTTCACTGGAGGATAAACAGTTTTTTTCCATTGCTGGCCATTTAAGTCAGCCTCACACCTGAATCAGGAAGTTGAGTCCTAGGGAGGCAGGGATGTGCAATGTCTCCAAACTCAAAGCAGAAGGTGCATATGGAAACAGGACTGGAAAGGTGTGCTTGGTGTCCATTAGAAGTTGAGGAGGGTCATTTCTCTCCTGAAGACGATTCTGGACACAAACATGTAGAACTTAGTCAAGTGGGTAAAGTACACAATTTTCACCACAAATAGCTACTATATGTGTGATAGAACTTGTAACAGTGGAAAAATATAACACCCCCCTACCCAAGTTTATTCTATAATAATATGTAACTACCTTTGTCTATTAATATTGCGTAAGAATGATATAACTAATTTTCTTTGGGGGGGTGGGGGGGGGTGAATTCATTAATTCAAAATATATATGATAATTTATTCATCTGCTTTCGCCCATGGACATTTTTTTTTTTTTTTTTTAAGATTCAGTGAAATCTGTTGTCTAACCTTCATGTGTTTTCAACTGCAACACAGATGGGTAAAGCAGGGTTGCTAAATATTAAAATAAAATTAGTAATATATATTAAATAAACGTAAAAAATACAAATAAAAATACAAATAAATAATAGTTTTTACTATCCATTTTGTGTGGCTGACCTAGCCTGGTATAACCAGACCCAAACTTCACTTTGTGCATAGGGTCTGGACACTCTCCCTTTGGAAGTGTTCACAGTTGTTGCCTCCTACTGGGTGTAGACAAGAACTGTTTTGATAGCTTCATCTTCTGCTTTACCACCATTTTGAAACACACGTTTGACTTCAATGTCATCCCACTTTGCCACCCTGATTGGTCTGCCAGCAGGGTGGCTGTGAAAACATTAATGTGAACCATTTTTGACTATTTCCAGATTTTAATCTCAGTGAAAATTGAGCTGAGAGCAATAGCCATTGCAGAGCCAGGCTATGGCTGACCTGCTGTGGAATGAAAAGACAAACTATGTGTGTCTTTTCACACACAACATGAAAAGTGTCTGCAACTGAATACTTGTCCTTGTCCATACCTGAATGTTGCGGATGAAGGACACTGTAACCCTTTCCTCAAACTCATTTAGGGGCGTGTAGAGGTTGAGGATTTTCACAATCTGTAACACAGAGAAAGTCATGTCTGGCCTTAGTCTGAACATAATTATTCTAAATTAGGTTCAGTATGCACGTGTGTGTCTTCAGTGTCTACCTGTTGCATGGTCAGGCCAGTGCACAGCGAGCAGATTGCCTCAGCATCCTGTGAGGTCTTCTTCTTGACCTGCAGCAACTGGGCGGCCTGAATGATTGGTTCCAGGGTGAGTACTGCCTTGCTCTGCTGCAGGTTGTTACCCCTCAGCCACTCCTCCATCTGGCTGATGTTGTACCTGTATGTACACGCCATGCTTTACACACTACCCTACAATGGTGTGTTCCATGATGACTTACCTAGGGGTGTACGTAGCAATGTGTGTGCATTGGAAAACATAGAGCCAGACTTAAACTAAGCTTTCATTTTAATAAAATTGTAACCGAGGAGGTTCTTGTGTTGTGTGTGAAAGTTGTAGATGTTAATGTAAACAGCTTGTACAGATTTATTTACTACATGTGAAACGCATGCACATACTGTACACGCACACACGCTAGCTAACTTTAGTTAACAGCACTTCTGGATTACAGTATGTACGTACAGTATACTCCTATTCGCATTTTATTCAGTTTAATGTAATGATTTTTTTATTTTTTCTATATATATATAAAACCTGACCCCAAATATGTTTGTACACGTGCAAACTAAGACTGCATTAAAGACTGGTAGACAACTTCTTTGTCTCTTCTCATCTTTGCACAACGCAACTGGTTACACTCACATACTGTACTGTACTTTAGCAGTTCCCGTCAAGTGTCATGTGTGACCACACAGGCTGTACCTTAGCTGCATGCCCGTGCTCCAGGAGCACACGTCCTTGCGGAGTAGCAGGTTGTTCAGGGTGATTGCATTGATGCAGTGGAAGAGCTGCCGCACCACCTGGCTGACGATCTCCGGGTCCAGGCCGTGGTCGCCCATGGTGGTGTGGAACTGGCCCAGCTGCCGGATCAGGGCCTCCAGTGTGTAGGTGCATGGCCTCTCGGTGTCCATGCTGGACGAGCGCTTCCGGTAGCCCATTGGCTTCACTCCCGCTAGGCTGGGGATGCTCTCACTCTCCAGCATGGCCGACACTAACCGGGGGGTGGGGGAATAGATGCTAACAGATTGACTTGAAGGTGACCTGAGCTAATGTTTTAGACCAGTGCTCCTCAACCAGGTCCTGGCACCTGCCTCTAATGAATGAGTTGTTATAATGACCCATTCATTAGGGGCAGGTGTGTTGGAGCAGGAATACATGTAAGACATGCAGGGCAGGAACTCCAGGACAAAGAATGAGGACTACTGCTATAGACCAAAAATAGGACTTGGTATACATACAAATTCAAACGTGTCATCCAAAATATTTTAACCATGTACATGGTGGTGTCAACATGTACTTAAACAATGAGCAATGTTTAGTGACGTTTAGCAGACGTCATCATTCTTCTGCCAGAGATAACATTGACACTGCTGCCTCTATACCACTAGATGGCAGAATAAACTGCTGCATTTTGAGGAATATACATTTATTGCACTACTGATAATCAAAACTGACACAGTACCAATAGAACTTTTGTTCAATAGTTTACATGATTAAGGAGGGGTGTATGAGGATCTGTGTTTTATAAAGAGGTATAGAATATACATTCTTTGTCCTACAATATCATTGGAAATGATGACTACAGTTTAGCAGGAAGCTACATAAGAAACCCAGCCAATAAACAAACATACCAATCATAGGCTGCATGATGCCCTCTGCCACCTTGATGAGCTGCTGGTATATCTGGATGGACAGGTCACTGAGCACCTGCCTATACTCCGCTAGGTCAAAGTTTTTCAAGCAATGCTCATTCTGCTTCCCCGTGTTCTGGGTCATGAATGCCTGGGAGAAAAACAAATACTAATATTAAAGTCCTCACATAATTGTGACTTTTCTCCCTTCAAGCTAAACATTCTGTTTCAGTTAGTTTTAGGATTTTAACAAATCTCCCAAAAATTCTTAATCCAATTCATTTCCATACTGCCCCTAAAGAAACCAGTGTCCTAGATGTTGTTGAGCTGTTTAATATCTCACCTCATCACCACTGTATTGCTTCAGACAGTGCAGGAGACGGCTAGTGTTAGCCAACCAGAAAGACGTCATTTCAAAGTCCTCATTGTTTTTCTAATAGTAAATTAAAAGCAAGATTAAAATTACTTTAGACCATAATAGGATATTAATTACATAAATATCTATTTTAAATCCAGGGCACTACCTTGAGGACCTTCTTTATGGCATTAATGCTGGATGTGAGCAGCCCTTCCACCTTCTGGTCATCATTGATGTAGTCTGCATGGCGAATGCACATGAAGAGGATGTAGGCTGGGAGGCAGGGCACTGTAGCTGACACAGCAGTGGGTCTCATGTCTGGGAACCAACACATCATCTCTGGTAAATACCATGACTGAGACTTTACACTCAATGTGCTGAAAGAAGAACATTATCTAGATGACCTTAATCGCAAATAAAAATAAATGACAATATGAACAACCATAAAACACAAGAGCATTGTTTTTAATAATATTGAAAGATTAAAAGGAAGGTCCACAGCTGCGTGTTATAGTGCCAAATGTCTGTTCCCACTTACTGTTTTAAAAATGTGCATTTGAGTTGTGGAGAGAGGAGAGGAAAAGTGTGAGCCTATTGTAGCGTCAGGCTACAAGCCCATGCGTTACCGGTGATGAGGGTCTTGACCAGCCGGGCCTCGTCCTCCTTGTAGTACTCCAGCATGCCCTCAAAGTCCTTCTCCTTCCTCTGCACGGTCACCTGGCGACTTAGCTCAGGCCTGGCACTGCTCCGCGGTGTCACGCCAGCCTGGGACACTGGAGCCATCACACACACAGCATTACAGGCCCATCACAGACACAGTGCCCCTATGTGTTACCATGGCACCAGTCTGGGACACAGAACATATTACCACGGAAACCAGG
>JAODUG010000006.1:3267894-3284028 GCA_027564795.1 Aphredoderus sayanus
TCAGTTGGCATTGCTGAGTGTATTTTTTTAAATATTAATTAGTTCTTTATGTATTTGTGTTGTTTTATGTACCTTTTGACCCTCCTGTTGTCCTCGGGTTTCAAACACACACCTTGTTGTGCCAGCAGTGCACATCATGCGTCTGTGTAAGCTGTAGAATTAGGTTTAGCGCCCTCTGTCTGCCACAAAGAGCTAGTGCTTTGGGTCATTCTGACCCGGAGGACATCACAAGGGTTAAAGGCACAGACCAACTTTTATCGCTGCTGTTTTGGCACATACAGTTACACAATAAAACAAGGAACAAGCATAACGAGCAAGGAACGAGTATAAAGTGTAATGAAAAATGACCTGACATTTTCTGGCTGCCCCCTAACCCCACCCCACCCCACCGACTCCACAACAGCACCCAGCCCACCCCTCTGTGAGCGTCCCGCCGAGCAGACATAGCCGTAAGCCGAGGGCAACATTAACATCGTAATAGGAAAGTGTGTTAAAGCACAGCTCTACCTGTCTGACAAGAGCGAATTGGATGTCAGAAGGGGTTCTGCTCACTTTAATTGAATCTGCCCAGCACTGAAAAAAGGTAAATCTGAAGTCAAAATAACCTATTAGGTCTATCAGGTAATGTTTTGTTGAGTCTGGCAGGCTGCAGTGCACTAACCCCTTCCAACACACCCCACCCCCCTCCTCCTCCCCGCACCACCTTGTTCATCCCACCAAGTTTAGTAATGCGAAGAAGAGAGAAAGGCTGGGCCTGTCCATGATGATATGCCCACACAGCCCCCACCTCCCCCCCTCCCCTCTCTTTGTTACACTCTAATGAATTGCAGTCTTCCATTTTTGGTTTGCTAGAGCACACCCAGGAAATCCCTTGAGTGTCGATTTGGAGCAGAGAAGGGCACAGGAGATTGTACTGTGTAACTATTGGGCGTGGGGGGGGGAGGCTTTGGGTTCCATTTAAACTGACAATTAATAGGAAGGAATCAGCAGTCATTCATAGCAGCTAATTTATCTCTAGCATTCTGCGCTGTCAGCACGGTGACAAATACCATGTTTGACGACTTAGAAAGTGAATTCCCAGTGTTTGATAGGTTCCCAGTATTTGATTGTTAAAATTAGTCATTCTGGAGAAAGCTTGTTGACGTTTGAATTTGATCAAAACAAAAACACCTCTCCCTTCAATGCCATAGGGTGCTCCCTCAGAAGCTCCGCCCCCCACATTGGATAACCATTGCCAAGGCTGGGATGTTGTTGTTGTGTGGTGCGGTCTGCACCACTTTGTATGTGCTCCCATGTACGGAGCCAGGGCTGGGTAGAGATACCAGATTACTTCTTCAGCACACACAGAGAATGTAACCTGAGACACCAGATGGTTTGTTACACACAACCATGTAGGGATCTGACCATTGAAACTCTTATAAAAGGGCAGGCACCAAAATACTTGGCAGGTGATTAGATGAACCTGAGAAACAGCGGAGACAGTTGTTTAATCAGCTCTTGCAGAAGACCGTTTTGGAGAAGAGTAAAAACATATTTTGTATTGACAAAAGCCTTTAGTTCCGTTCTTTGCTCTTCTAATACATTATAATTAAACTGAAGCTATTACAGCATCTACCCTCTTAGGAACTGCCATTGTTGTTTTCGAGTCACTTTAGCTGTCGTAACACCTAAACCATGCCCTTAGCTAACAGTATGAGGCTGACCGGACTGAAGCACAAGGGTTTCAAGCTCTCCAGACTGATTTTCAAGTGAAGTGAGACCATCCTGATCTCATGAGGCTACAGAGAACAGTAAGCTAGTGAGTAGATTTTTGGTGAATTTGACAAAAGTGTATCATCTTACAATCGTAGACTATACCTTTATGAACCACAAACAGGAACATGTTCTGTAGATTTTGTTTAGATATGTGTATAAGGGGTGATTAATAATGGCGTTTTCATACACATTTATCATAGTTTAATGGTGATTCTGGCTTGTACAGTATGTTCTAAAATGAGAACATAAATTGTAATAGAAGAAAAAAAACATTTGAAGGGACTAAATACCATATACAGTTGTCATTTCTAGGTTACATCTCAATGCAGCATTCTGCTTTCCGAATGTACCCCTATCTTTACTACAATGCCTCCAGCCCCAACATGGGGCAAGCTATTGATGAAAAACTTGAGGAGCCATTTAGGTCCACAAATGCCCATTAACTTCGGCTGGTCATGGATCCCTGCTCTTGATCAATAGCCTTCACATATCATTATGGCCAGTAGCCTGTTGTGTGTGTGCTCCTCAGCCCAAAGCAGTGCTAAATATGGCATATGAATACAGCTCATTTTCCCCTTTTAGCATGTAGTGAAGTGCGTGTTGTGTTGGTGTAGAAGAGTAATGCATGCTTTCGTTCGTGACCATTTTCTCTTTGTGTGAATTAATATTCTCTGTAATATTCTGTATTAATTAATTAAAAGTAATATGGAACTCCTACTGTACATCTCGTCCGATATGCAATGCAGCTTTTAATATCAGCAAATATACACTATTGTCACAGTGTAGTGGTGGTTTACTTTGTGTCTCGTGCCAGTAAAGGTGACATTAATCAACAATTTTCCACAATGGTGACTGTAGTAAGATGAATTGCTGTTGTGGTTGAACACAAACACTGTTTATTTAAATGCTCCCTGCTCGCCCTCCAATTAACAAAGCTATTATTATCCTATAACCCTATATATACTATACATATATAGGTATTTATTGAGCTTGGGAGTTATTTGGGTCTATTGAAGACGGCTTTGAGAGGTGAACTAAAGAAAATGTTTGCTTTTTCAATTTGACTCACTGCAGTATCAGAGCACCAGGAGGAGAATTCAGAAGGGTGAGAATGTACGAGTCAATTTTCTGGGTAATGTCAATGGCAAATGTATCCAGCATCAAGAAACAAATTGACCCACAGGGCCAAGAATGTATAGTGTGACGAGTCTGGCCTCTCTCCCTGTGACAAGTCTGTAAGGTCTGTTAAAGAACCTGCAGTCTTTGCACTGGGCACTTCAGATGGGTGAGCTTTCCAAGCCATGGATTGTGGTAATTCCGACATTAATTCTTTGTCGTGATTTTGACTGCGACGGTCCCAGAGTGCAATAAGTTGTGCTAACACAAATACGCTGACTGTGTACTGCCCCCACACTTCTGTAGCCAATCAGGAAACATCTTGCAAACAGTCGAATGGGGAACAGTGTCAGACATTTTAGCAGTGGGTTGAGCGGAGCGGTTGCTGCTTTGAACCCCGTTAACACCTCACCAAGCTCTGGGTGTTTGTACTTCCAGCCAGAAGGTGAAAGGATCAAGCCCCGAAGTTGACCTACCTGTAAGCATCCTTGAGCAAGATGTCTAACCCTGATACCTAATACTTGTAATTGTACTCATTTTTATGATTTATATGTTTTTCAATTGGCATTGCTGAGTGTATTTATTTATTTTTTAATTATTTCTTTATGTATTTGTGTTGTTTTATGTGCCTTTTAAACCTCCTGTTGTCCTCGGGTTTCAAACTCACACCTTGTTGTGCCAGCAGTGCACATCATGTGTCTCTGTAAGCTGTAGAATTAGGTTAATGCCCTCTATCTGCCACAAAGAGGTAGTGATTTGGGTCAGTTTGACCCGGAGGACATCACGAGGGTTAAGTCGATTTGGATAAAAGCGTCTGCTAAATGACCCGATTGTAATGTAGTTTAACCAAACGCCTACCTATCAAGCATGGCTGGTGGGGAAAAAACTTTATTTATGCAACTCATAAGGGATGTTATTAATTGCTAAGTGCCCTGACTTTAATCTGAAGCTCAAATTTATTTTAATCCGAAGCTCCACGGTCTGTCAACAGTCAATATTGAGCACATACAGTCTATGGTTAAATGGTCTGGGAAAATATTGCATGTTTTTAGAGAATGTTAATCACATTCTTCAATAACCAAATCGTATTTTAAATGCTGTTGAAATGTGTGGCACTTTGTGCCAGGGGCATTTATAATTTAATTTAGATATTGAAGAATGTGATAAACGGTTTGATATGGCTCATATAATATACACTAGATTTTTCTGACAATGTATAACCTCATAACAGTGGAGAACCCTCTGGTCCTTCAAGGTATTTAGTGACCACATTGAAGAAGAAACAATGAATGAAATTAAATGTATATATTGTTTTTTATTTTGATATGTAATCAATGCATTTTATTTTGGGTTAATGAAACATTGGTAAGCATATATGCTATGACTGTTCTCTGACCAAAATATGGATCTGAACGAAGACTCTACTCTTTAATGGTAGAGTCAGTGATGCTGGAGAAAGTTTATATTTGAAGATATTTGAAAATGTTAAAACACCTCAATGCCACAGGGTGCTCCTTCAGAAGCTCCGCCTCTTCACGCAGTTCTGTGTCGCCAGACTCCAGTTTGTGTTTCCAGTTCTAATTTACAGAGCCAGGGCGGCATAGAAACATCAGATGACAAACGGGTTGCTAGTGAACCATGTGTACATTTAGCTGAAATTGACAAAAAGAGTTTTCCAGTAGCTTACAATTACCTATTGCATCCTAACCCTGCTGGAAGGGTGGATTCCTCTCTCTGTGGTCCCTTCCCAAGGTTTCTTCCCTTCTTTACCCATCGGGTGTTTTTTAATGGCAGTTTTTACTTGCCCGGGGAGAGGAGAAGGTTCTGTGATTAAGGGCTATACAAATAAAATGGACTTGACTTGACTTACCAGACTTGTAATTTTCAAAAGCAAATGGAGTGTGGGGAAAATGAACCAATCACAGGCTGTAGAGTCGACGGTGTTGAGCGATTGATTAGTGAAGAAGCGAGATGACTGAACACGGCATCTCCACGCCTTCCTGTCTCCCCAGACTCCAGAGCTGGAGAGGGAGCTCCGGGGACGGTGGACCACGCGGTCATCGGCGGTGTGGTGGCCGTGGTGGTCTTCGCCATGCTCTGTCTACTCATCGTCCTGGGACGCTACTTCGCCAGACACAAAGGTACAGTGCGATGGCTGCCTTTGAGTCGGACGCTGCGTAAAGAACACAAAGGCTCATCTGTGCTTTGACAGCTGTAGATGTAATGCTTGCACATAAACACAGATGTTACCATAGCAATGTAATGCTCCATTAGAAGGAATGCCCATAGAACATTCATCATGTTTTATTATTATTATTGTTATTATTATTATTATATACAGTAGAGAATGAGATATATATAAATCCTCAGCAGCTTGTTAGTGGCTATTCTTTTTCACAGTGTCATTGTTCATGTGAATGCATGTTAAATTTAGATTTGAAGTGGAATTTGTAGTTGCCAGTTCCTCATTGAACTTGGCAAGGTTAATTTGAAGGGGAGCCTTTAGCGCAGCTTAACACCGCGAGCTGTTGGAGAGGATCGATTACCATATGCCAATCTTGAATGACAAATGAGGAAGCCAGGTGTCTAGTGTGACTATCACAGCCAGCGAGCGTCCCGCGTCCTCGTGGCGACAGATCTCCGTAATGAGGCTGCCGCGCGGCAACACGTCCTAAACCTGTCACCCGTCGCCCGTGGCGACACGGTTGCCACCTTCTCTCGCCAGGCACCTACTTCACGCACGAGGCGAAGGGGGCCGACGATGCGGCCGACGCGGACACAGCCATCATCAACGCGGAGGGCGGCCACACCAACTCGGATGAGAAGAAGGAGTACTACATCTAACGACTCCCCAGACTGGGGCTGGGTGGGGGTGGGGTGGGGGGGGGGGGGGTGTTTGGTTAAGGAGAAGCAGTTTAGAGGAGAGGCCTGGATTTAAAGCTGTGTTTAGTCTAGTCTGCAGCGGTACACAGTGTGTGTTTAAAACTAAAAAAATATAAAAGGTAAAATACAAATAAAAAAAAAAAGATGAATGGCGGGTTTAAGGGGGTTTTTTGGTACACTGAGAAAGCGGTGGGGTCGGGGGTCAAGGGGTCAAGGGGCACGGGACGAGCCAGACGTTGCCAGAAGTCACTGTAGAGACCTTCACCATTTGACACCTTCCTAAACTGCTGGTACGAATTTTTATTTCAGCCATTTGCAGAAAATTCTGTGCCTTGTTCTGAATTTCTTTTCCGCTCACACTTGGATTTGTGCTGAACGTCACTAGCATAACGCACACGTCGCCGCTCCTGTAATTATCAGTGTGCTGTTGGCTTCCATATACTGTAAGGTAGAAGTGACTCTGCCACCTCACGCCCTGAATGTGTTTGCATATGTGTGTCTCCCCCACCCTCCCCATAACAAAAGCTCCAAAAGAACCAATTTCCAGTGTAGGCCTACTGTGATTTGTCTCAAGCCACTACCTAGTCCAAAAATGCATGTAATGCTTTACATATCATAGCTAAAAAGAAATTTGTCCTTTTTTAATTTCTTTCCAGTTCAGCATTAAAGCAGAGGTCTCTTTTTTGCCATCTTGTGTTTTTTCAACACACAAGAGTTATGCTTAAAAAGAAAAACAAAAAAGACGACTATTCCCCTTAAAAGTGCTGAACGTGCAAAAACAGATTTGCTTATTTTGATTTTTTTCTTTGTTTCGTCCGTTCAGTTTTGCTTTCTGCCCAGAACAAATAACTAAAGAATTTGATGTTAACAGTGGTCTCTCGTCCAAGATGTCCATCACAAAATTCTTGAATGTATATACAGTATACTGTATACATTCATCGCCAGTTGTCAGTCACCCTATACTGACATACAGTACACAGCCTCAATTTCAATCATATGAGCAACAGTCAACATCTGCAAACATCTACAATCTGTAACACTATCATGCAGATCACAGCCACAGGATCCAAAATAGCTGATTCCATTCTAACTCACAGAGACACAGTCTGTCTCTGCAGTCATGTAAATTAAGGCAATGCAGATGTATTATACACTACTCCGTACCAGGAAATATTTTTTACTACTTAGAATGACATAGAAGTACTTTTGTGAATTTTGTTATATCACACTTTGCCATAATTTGTCACTTCATTTAAAGTGGAATTGGTTGGTATAACTCATAGCAAAGATCAACTACGGTGTCTCAAAACAAAGAAATGCCATTACAGTACATTTCTTTGTGTTGAGACAAAGTAGTTACAGTATGGGACCATACTTCCATTACACACCATTATTTTGAAACAATTTTAGATTGCTTAAACATTGAGTATTTGCTGCATGTGTACGTTCTACAGAAACATCTTGTCTCAAGCTTGCTTCACATATAACCTGCCAAAACGTTCTGAGGATTTGTTTTATGATGCCAGTAGGGGTGTGTGAGGAATGCCAAATGTAATCATGCTTCATTCATTTTATTTTTTACAGAATTTAATGTTATGCTGTGTTCCATGAAATAACTCATGTATCACATTTTTGTGCCCTTGTTTTCCTAAGATGCAAGATTAAATACTTGCATATCTGATTAAAAACTGCTACAGTGAGGCAGAGATTACACAAAAGTTACTCACAGGGTAACACATTTCATGCAGGACATCCGTTATGCTAAAATACACGTTTAAGTCTAGTGTAAATTTTAGGTTGGAGGTTAAGAAGAAATGTATAAGTGAAGGAGACATATTCTGGTACATTTTCAAGTGAAATACCCACATTGCTATCTTTTGAGTTGAAAGTGCTATATTTTTGATAGCAACGTAACATTGTTGTTCCTGTTTTAATAGACAGCAGGTCAGTGGTGAGGGGTAAGGGAAATTCTTAGCTTTCTGTCGCATGAAGGAGTTTTGTAAAGTGGCTCAAGAGGGAAGGACACTGACAATTATGAGATGTTGTCTGTAAACTTATTCTGCTGTTTTTTTATTTTATTTTAAACACTTTAAATTGAAATATTGTATTTACAAAGGCGTTTCCACCTAGTTAACACTATGCTGATGACACTGCTGTGTTTTGTGTGTTCGGGTAGCGAGGGACCTTGCTGTAGATGGTTTTACTGTCTTTACTTGTTCTTGTTGCTTTATGAATAACAGAACAGATGTCATTTCCATCTGTTAGATTGAGATTGTGTGTATTTAACAGTGAGCACTATTGCTTCAGTGATGTGTGGCAGACTCCATTCAAACAGGACTCAAAACTTGTGCTTGCCAGTAAAAGAACAGAACTGACTATTGTCTTCTCTCTTATAGATGATTTATTTATAGCTGTTAACGTTTGTGGTTTGGAGTGCCGAGTGTTCTTCCAAATGTTATTCTGAATTGTAATCTGACCTGTTTCTCTCCAGCCAATGTAAAGGGAGAAAAACGAAATAAAATATGGTGAAAATTACATTTTGAAAGGTGGCAAAAAATGCATTTTACTTTCATAGCAGAATTTTTATTTCAAGATATGTGTTCTTTCTTAAATAAAATGCACCAGGAAGACAGTTAAAAAGTGGGTCATAATGTATATCTAGTGAAAGTTGTTTTTTTCTTCTTCATATTAGGCGCCATCGATAATGTCCTGTCTCAGGTTCATGCATTGCTGAACAATTTGACTGCATCTCAGGTAGAATGCAACGTTAAGGCCCCATCTATCAAGGACATTAAAGCAAGTACACAACACGGCAGCATTAACACAAGTACGATACATTATTTTAGATCCAAAAGTCAAAATTCGTGAAATATTTTGCATTATGAGCTGTACACGTTTTATGTATTTTACTTAATATTTGGTGCACTGTATAAATGTGTTAAGTATTGCTTTGTGTTGACATAGTTCACAAAGGATTAGTACTCTGTCTATTAGAACAGTGCGGGAGCAGAGGTGTAAAATGGCTGTACATTTGTCAGTTCCAGCAATGCCTCGCCTTTCTTTAATAAGTTAAAATTGTTTATTTCCCAAGAAGTTTGATTGTTTACCACTTATTGTTTCAGATCTATACTTTACGTCTTACTGCTGTCCTTGGGAAATGTTACTGTGTATTAATGGAGAAAAAGTGATCCACATTCCCATACACATTTTGTATTGGTTCATAAATAGACATTTTTACAAAACAATGAAGTGTTATTGTCTTAATAAAAAAAAAAAAGAAAATATATAAATGTTCAAAATATTTGGTGTTTCCTTTTTTTCCAGCCTGTCTTGGCCTGAGTGACTTTGTTATGCCATTTCCGCTCACATTAGTCATTAAAATGGGGTCATTTTTGTGCAATGCCAGTAGGAGCCACAAAGTACGACACCTGCTGTCAAACTGGTAAAACCAATTTGAGAAATGACTATGCGCTCCTGTGAGGCCCTGAGAAGTGGCTATTTGGCTGGGCTGCTTGCTACTATTTCATGCCAATGGGAGTTTCATGAATAATGGCATTGTGCTACGTGCCAACACCACTGTTGATTGGTTTTAAAATAAGGTTTCTTAAAAAGAAGCTCCTTTTAAATAAGACACTAAGTTAAAAATTCTTCTGTTCTGTAACTGAATAATGTCGCTGCTTCAAAAATGTGTTCTGAAACAAACTAAGTATTTGGTTTGCTAAATATCAAAGAGGATATCTAGACCACAGAATCTGAGGTTGGAATCGCTGCATTAAATAAATATACAGTATAACGAAAGCCCTCACATACCCCCCAAGTAAATATCCTGCAGCGAAAATATTATGAAATCTTTATCACGCGTCTAAAATAACACGGCCATATAAAACAAACGGCCCCCTAATTAATAGAAATGCAATGCTCCGGGGAGAACCTGCAGAGCTCTAATAAATTCAACAAGATTCACACTCAAGCTGAAAATCTATTCCGGTGCTCCCCAGCAAGAGCTGCTCTGTGCATTCTCAACCAGCATCTTAAATAAATTGAGATTCTGTTTATTGATTTGAACATGGAATATTTCCAAGCTATGAGACAAACGATCAGCCAGAAACAGGATTCTCCTGGATTCATGGCAATGTCAGTCAGCCTGTTGCCATGGAGACAAACATATTTCTGATTTAACGCACACACCTTCGCTTTGTAGTGTGACCCAGAACACCCCCTCCCCAATCCCCTGAAAGGTCGCCCCATCTGGCTCGGAGGGACAACTGCATGCCACTGTGAGGGGAGCATGCAGGTGTTGGAGGGGCTTATGCCTGCACTGGTTTCAGCCAGCCAGTGATGTTGTTTTGAATTGGAGCTAAAAAATGGAGTGCCCGTCCTCTTGCAATCACACAGTTTATGTTTCCGTAGAAACGCAACATGACATGGTGGGGTTCTGAGGACAAAATCTAATCCTTTGGAGATTTTGTTATTTTTTTAAAAAGTGTTCATTACTTATTAATTGTTGTGTTTTTTTCATTAAAATGCTATAAATTGTTTCATAAATCCAGGCAGTTGCTCACCCACACTGTGGTATGTTCTTTTTTGATACGCAGTCACTGTCTTGGACAGAAAAAGATCACATTGACCATTAGAGGCCACTATAATAAGGTCCTGCCAACCAATTTAAACATAGAGCAAATGCAAGTGTGTGTGTGTGTGTGTGTGTGTGTGAGAGAGAGTGGGTGTGTGTAAAGGTTAAAGCTGTTATATCAAGCAATGCACCCTAGCAGATGTCTCAACATGGTCTGCATTGTAATAGCATTTGACTCAGTTGAAGGACGACTATTTTGATTGTAATCTTTGCGATTTACAGGGCACTCATTATCACACTATACTATAGGGCACAGGCCCAGGGTCATTAAGATAAGAGATGTCTGAAGGGGCTAATCACATCACAACTGTGACAAAAAACAAATCGCTGAACGTTCATATTAGCTAAGTAAGATATAAGCAAAGTTATACACAATCTTGGGGCCCTTCAGTAATCAGATACCTTACAAATGGGACTTAAAAAGCCTCACACACATTTTAGCTACCTGGCTCTGTAATCACAATGTTAATGTTTATGATAAAAACGATCATAGTGAAATACAATGGATCCAATGAGAACCAGATCACTGATTGGGCACATTGGGGCCCTTTGTCTTTGGGGACATTGGCTGTCTTTGGAGGGGCCTTTGCATTGAATAGATGGACCGGCAGATTTTGCCAGGGAGGATTCTCGCCACCAGAACAAGACATGGCTGGGACCAATTCCTGGTTTTCATTCCTATTCAGCAGCAAATGCCAAGCCCCCCCACTCTTACCCGCTAGGCAGGGTGGGGGGAGGGGGGGGCCTTGGCATTTGATTGTCCAGAGGCCCCCTGGTGGGTTGATCCGGCCATGAATCCACTGATATTTCACTTCCAAAAGATTGACAGATTCTTGTTTACTTAACTCTCATAAGGTGTGTAAATTGTCATTTTCTTTCATTTTGTAATCCTGCAGAGATGCGCTTTTATTTTTTTATTTTTTGTTCCACTGATCAATTGGTTGATAATTCCTTGATCAGTCAAATTGTTGTCAACTTTTTGGACCGATTCATCATCAATACATGAATTAATCAAATGTATAGGCCCACTATACTACACTATATCTACTGTATATGTACCCAAGTTCTGATATTCTCTATTCTCCTATATTCACTAATCAACAACATTACAGATGAGGCATTAAAGGAGAAGATTCGAAAATGTCATGCAGCTCCAGTATCTACAGGTGTAAACACCAGTTAATTGATGAGCGCGTCCTGACCAATGGTCACCTCCAAACAATAAACAGCACAAGGTTCTGGGAGCATTTCTTAAGGCTTGCTTCTAGTCGTCGAGACAGATTTAATCATCCATTCATTTCATTCAGATATGGACCAAGTTCCCCTTACAATTACATTCTTATTAAATTAGATTCCTTTTGGTGATTAAGAGTTTCTAATTATGGCATACTCATTACTGTATACCATTCATCATTTTACTATAGGGGTTAAGGTAAGGTATTAATAAATAATGTTTTCCATTCCAAACTACACTTTTGCACTTATGTCAACAATTATTTTAACCCTTGTGATTTCCTCCAGGTCAAAATGACCCAAATCACTAGCTCTTTGTGACAGATAGAGGACACAAAACCTAATTCTTCAGCTTACACACACATGATGTGCACTGCTGCCGCAACAAGGTGTGTGTTTGAAACTTGAAATCTGTCAATCTTTTCAAAGTGAAATATCAGTGGATTCATGGACGGATCCTCAAAGCAAGATGCCCAACCCACCCGATCCCTGCAATACCCAAAATATTACTCTTTGTAAGTCACTTTGGATAAAAGCATCTTCTAAATGGCCTAATTGTAATTGACTGGTTGTAAGGCCCACACAGAAAATGCATGGTTGGTTTGAATACAGCAGTTATTGTTTTAAACAATGGTTAAGAGCTTTCGCTGGCTTGATGGCAAATAAATGTCGCATGAGAAAGAACACTGTAGTTTTTTGTTTTTATTTTGTAATAGGCTAGGCTGACAATAACGTTGTAAAATGGCACGGGCCTTATCCATTAAGCCTCTTTCTTATTCTTAACAACAGTCGTAATAACTTGTTTGTTTTAACTTTTCAACACACTTCATGCAATATAATCAATGGACAAGTGACTTTGGACATCATGTGGATAAGGTTTGGAATTGGCAGCACAGGTAGAAAAATATTTGGAATCATGCAGAAGACCTGAGGCTTTTCAAGGGCTTCGGCCTATACAAAGAGAGAGCAGTTACAGTATATGTGTTTGGTTGACAAATACAGAGTACAGTGTGTGCCTTGGGTGAGCTGGCCAGGGAAACATTTTTCTCTCCAGCTGTAGGGCAAGACAAGGAACAAGCCCAAGGCTATACTTCTGCCGTTGGTTTAAGAAAGCCATGAGGGTGTCTTAGCCTGTGTTTCATGTCAAACCAGCCTGGACTTGACACCAGCACCTGCTCAAACACTCCATTGGGGTTTATACCCCCATAAGACACTTGACTAGCTTAACAGTAATGTGACTATAGCTTAATACTAACGTCTCTATGTAACTCTTCACAAGTATTTTGCCCCGTATGATTTGCAAAGAAGGCTTTTTGATTAAAAGATTTATTAAAAGATAGTACAATTGTGAACATGTTGAGGCTTGAGGGCAAGTATATCACATAAGCTCACATTTCTTACCTTTTCATTGTTAACGGGCCTTGTTAAAAATTATGTTTTCGGAACTATAGAATGTGTTTTTATGTTGGAAACAGCTGTGTAAACAAAAACAAATCATTTATGCAATTATTTGCACCATTGGTTACATTTAGATTAATTAAGGTTTTATCAAACGTGTCCTGTCAAGAAGTTCACTTAGTTTTAATCAAAGAGCCCTATTCATTATTCTTTAGTAGCTACCAGGATAGTGACTATTCTGAAGGCCATTATAATGACGTCCACATTAAAACATAAACATACAACATGCAGGTTCATACTACATACATTATATATCCCTCGTGATGTCCTTGAAATTATCGCCATCTGCTTGTGTATGATTTTGTGTGTTTTTTTATTGGCATTGCTGTGTGTATTTATTTATTTATTAATTATTTCTTTATGTATTTATGTTGTATTGTCGTGCCTTTTAACCCTCCTGTTGTCCTCGGGTTTCAAACACACACCTTGTTGTGTCTGCAATGCACATCATATGTGTGTGTAAGCTGTAGAATTAGGTTTAGCGCCTTCTATCTGCTACAAATAGCTAGTGATTTGGGTCATTTTGACCCAAAGGACATCACAAGGGTTAAACTAAATCCCAAAACAAGGATCCCCTTATCTTACCCAGAACCCTCCTCTATCCCTACATAGTACATTCACTACAAACGATAAAAACAATGAAAAATATACTACTGAAAAAAAAATCGAGGGAATTTCTATTAACTGCAATCTAAGATATGACAGAATATACTGAAATATAACATTGTCCAACCTAAAACAAACATTGTTTTCTTTGATCTGCTATTTTTCTATTGTATTAATGTTGATTGATTGTAAATTGAAAAGAAGTAGTACCCTGGTTGAGTTGAAGGATCAATAATAATATACAAAATGTATATTTATCCACAAATGTTTGGTTATCGATAAGACCTGGGCAAACCTGCACTGCAGAAGTTACATTCTTGAATTATGAAGGGTGGCTGACTATAATAATTAAATATTTGGTTAGTCTAATAAAACCATATAATGTACAGTATGTCCCTTGTATTATTGTGTAGTGTAGCTGACAGTAATTTTAGCTGTGTAATTCTTCAAGGCAAAACTGCAGACTGTACAGATTAGGCTAAAGGACCAATGTGGGCACAGTATGTAGTGTAAAGGCACAGAAAACAACTATGTTAACGAATAAGTTGAGATAAAGCAAGGTGAGATGTAAAGATACAATGTTAATAAATGTGGTAACCATTGGTCAACACCATTGGTCAACACCATTGGTCAACACAAACTCACAGGAGGACTCAACAAACTTCTGGAGGCCTGCTTTAAGAGAAAGAGCCAAAATATCACAGTTCTCTCCTGGGTGAAAAATCCTAATATTGGTCTTCTCTATTTGGTTTACTTTGTCTCTTAGGAGGCAAATGTCATTTGGATTTGAGGTGTTACATCACCACTTATGACCATGACCCAATTGTTTTGTGCATCTTCCCTGTAGGGCTTTCATCTATCAAAGCATTCAGACTTTTTGAGCTCTGAAATGGGCAAAGAGTGCTTTCTTGTGGCCAAAACTGGAAATGCATTTTATGTCACATACCAAATGTTTTGAAAATAATAATAATAATTATAAAAATGCATTTGTATTTTAAAATAATCCTACTTTAAGAAAGTCAGTGGAGGTGTGTGATGTCTAATATATTTCCTTAGTGACCAATTGAGAAAGGAAGGTGTAAATATGAAAAATATTTTACTTTCGTTGGCTGCTTGTATGAAGCACTGTAAAATCATAATGTATAGGCCTATATACACCAGTATATAAGCATTAATGACACATAATGTAAGAGAGAAATATAGGCTAGTGAGACAAACCTGCACCTCAAATCAATGTAATTGTTGCTGAAGATCAGCATACTAATTGGCATTGCGTTAGGTAGGCCTAATGCAAAAACTTTCTTTAGCTAGGGCATAATTAGCCATTTTGAATGACCGCTCGCATCCAATTATTGACAGTTAGCACAATACAGCAGAATCCTGAATATCAAGCTAGTGGATCGTATTAGCCACGTCCTCTAATCCAAGGTGAATTAATTAAAGCTGGCTTGATTTATTTAGCACTCCCCTTTCCTTTTGTCTTCCACCTTCCTCCCCGCTCTGTCTTTCTTTCTCTCGCTAACTCGCACGAACGCCGCCAGGGATTCATTTATCTTGCTGATTGATGATGAGAAGCATATCCCCCACAACAGCACTAAATTAAAAGCGATTGGGGACAGAAGGGAAAGAACATCAACGTCCATTTATCCCAATCAAATTTCACAGTGGTCCCTGGAAGTCCTGCCAGACATTACAGACATTATCTAGATTGTCTCCTCTGTGACAAAAAAGCACTACGTGTTGCCATGGGCGCTCCCGTAATTTTGAAAAAACAAAAATAAACAGGTAGGCTAAATAAATTACTAATCCCTGAATTGTGAGAGTTTTACTGGATGTATTGTTGTTTTTAATCTATTTTGAAATGATTGTATTTGCTGTATAATTATCTATGTCTGTGATGCTGTTTCTGGTGATGTTCCTCTCAGTTGTCCTCTGACCACGGAGGGGAGGAAGATCTCCTGTTACTGGCGGTCCATCCATCCTATTTTTGCTCCTTCAGCCACCCAGACTTCACAGACCGTCTCCATCCAAGCCTGGAGCTTTTCGCTGTAGGCTCCTCCCTAAGATGTCTCCAATGTCAGAGGCCGTGGTGTTCATGAAGATCCATCATGGCAGTTCCCCAGTCAGAGACCATGAAGCCCCATGATGGCAGTCCCCCAGTCAGAGACCATGAAGCCCCATGATGGCAGTCCCCCAGTCAGAGACCATGAAGCCCCATGAGGGCAGTCTCCCAGTCAGAGACCATGAAGCCCCATGATGGCTGTCCCCCAGTCAGAGACCATGAAGCCCCATGAGGGCAGTCCCCCAGTCAGAGACCATGAAGCCCCATGAGGGCAGTCTCCCAGTCAGAGACCATGAAGCCCCATGATGGCTGTCCCCCAGTCAGAGACCATGAAGCCCCATGAGGGCAGTCTCCCAGTCAGAGACCATGAAGCCCCATGATGGCTGTC
>JAODUG010000006.1:3410147-3421496 GCA_027564795.1 Aphredoderus sayanus
GTTTAGCGCCTTCTATCTGCCACAAAAGCTAGTGATTTGGGTCATTCTGACCCGGAGTACATTACAAGGGTTAATAGCGTAACACAACAATACATATGTATACTGTATGCACACTTTATAAAAACAAAATCTAGGGAAAGAAATATGACCCGGCCTTGCGATCCCACGGCAGAGCATAAAGCGGTGCCTGGCGGTTGCTGTGCGATAAGAATCATTTATGACGGGGGGGTCCCAAGACATTAATGATGAAGATATTGCTGTACACCAAGTAATAAATGTGTCACCCAATGAAAAATGGCCGCCATTCAAATTGGTGTCTTGCTAGAACGCGTCATCGCTGTTTTGATTAAAGAGAAACTGCGCCCTAAAAATGTTGCTTTTTGAGATGTAAACTAAAGTATAGGACTGAACTGTGATGAGACATCAATTCTGGTGTTAATATTGACCAAATTCCCATTTTGATAAAAATAGCTTAGCTACAATGTCAACAACAATGTCACACAGGAAGTGCAGCCAGTCGCCCAGTAGTGCTAGAGAGGGCCAGCCAAGACCCTTGGCTGTCCATCTCGGAACGAGCCAATCGCGCGGCGGGGGGTGGGCACTCACGGCAGAACTTGTAGAAGTCCGTCTGGATCTCCCTGCGAGAGTCGAGGAACACGCGGCCCCGATCCGTTCCCACGGCGATCACGCTGTCCTCGTGCACGGTAACGCACGCCACCTCTGCGTTGAGCTTTGACATGGCCAGGCACTGGGAAGAGGGGGGGTAGGGGAGGATGCACATCACACACAGAGGACCATCAGAACACAGCGCTCAAGCGCCTACAGCATCAGGTGCATCAGCAGTTCTCCCCCCTCCAAAACAATAATGATGTATGATTTCAATTGTCATTTATGTGTGTATTTATTTCTTTATTAATTATTTCTTTATGTATTTGGGTTGTTTTATGTGCCTTTTAACCCTCCTGTTGTCCTCGGGTTTCAAACACACACCTTATTGTGCCAGAAGTGCACATCATATGTCTGTGTGAGCTGTAGAATTAGGTTTAGCACCCTCTATCTGCCACAGAGAGCTAGTGATTTTGGTCAGTTTGACCCAGAGGACATCACAAGGGATATCTTAATAACCCACACACACCTGTAAAGACCCATTCTCTCTCACACACACACACGTAAAGAGAAGTGTAGGAAAACGCAGTTCTAAGTACATAATGACATAAATAATAATAAATTGCATCTTAGATAATGAAGCTATATAGACTGAACAGTCACCCCTCCCTGCTGTCACCTTGATAACGTGTCACCATACCAACATGTCACACACACACACACACACACGTACCACTGAATCCAGGGCGGACACCAGGCTGGTGAGGATCTCCTGTCGGGCCGACGCAGGTGGTGCCTGCTGAGGGTTGGTCCTGTCACACACCAGCCTCCTCATCTGAGCCATGCCCCCTGCTGGTGGGGCCAAGCATATCACACAGTACTGTCACGCTGCCCTCTGTTGGTGGGGCCAAGCATTACACTCAGTACGGTTGGGAAACAGGGTTTCCAGACCATAATCTCAGCGGAAAATGTTTATAGCAGACAGCAATTAGTCGGGCGGAGCGAGGCTAGTGATGTATAGTGCTTTGCCTGGCTTGTGGGTTAGAAAAACACTAAATGCACTTCACTTTGTTTATGTACCCATGAAGCCTTGCAGCTGTGATTCCCGCCAAAGGGGCTTCTACAAATGCAATGAATTTTGTCTGAATACTAATGTGAATAACACTTTGATTAATACTTTCACAAACAATTCTGGAAACATGCTTTCATTTAGTCGCTATGGGTTATTTGGTGTAGATGAATAGTCAATAGAAATATTATTATTATTATTGTTGTTAAAATTACATCTACAACACAATGAAATGTGTGAAAATGTACGTTTTTTTTATAAACTCTTTCTGAAGCCACAGTATAAGGATGTGTACATTACAGATGTACATCTACATTGCGCATGTGGACTGAATTAATACTATTACCGTTTCCTGTAATCTAATGCGGTTAATGTAGGCCTATTATGGTCTGTTTCACTGAAAATAATGGATGGTGGGCAGGGAAGGGGGGAGGGGGGGGGGTGTTGCAGTGAGGTACAGCTGAGGCGTCAACTGAACGCCCCTCTTTCATCTCTCCTGTCAGCGTCCAATAGGAGTTGAGGCATCCGTTAGTCTGGAGCATGCATTGTTTGCAGTGGCACTGAGCGCATGTGATCAGAGCAGCAAGTTGCTTTTTAACCCTCCTAATGTCCTCCGGGTCAAAATGACCCAAACCACTAGCTCTGTGTGGCAGATAGAAGGCGCTAAGCCTAATTCTACAGCTTACACACACACACACATATGATGTGCACTGCTGGCACAACAAGGTGTGTGTTTGAAACCCGAGGACAACAGGAGGGTTAAAAGGCACACAAAAAAAAACACTACATAAATAAAATTTAAAAAAACAAAATAAAAAAAGAGACACTCAGCAATGCCAGTTGAAAAACCACATAAATCATACACAATCAGATGGCGCCGCCGTGTGGCCAAATACGAAATTGCTGAGTACATTACGAGGGTTAACCAGTTGATAGTAGCGTCACAAAGGCCCGATGATGTGCTTACCTGGAGGCTGTAGTGATATCTATACTGCACATATGAACACTTCTTTTGGTTTGTTTATACATAATCATTTTTTAATCCATCTATCTCAAGTTAAGTGCTTGTGGCCAATACAACATGTGCTTTGGACCAATCAGCATCCTGTGAGAATCTATGGGCATACTTTTGGTGTGATGCTGGCCTGTGATGGACTGATTGTTCATCCAATCAACTGGAAAAGGGGAGGCGCACACACACACACACACAAACACACAAAAGAAAGACTTTCAAAGGACTACTTCTCAGAAGGTTCTGTGTTATGTCAGGTTACAATTAAGTAATTTAGCAGACACTTATCTAAGGTGTACAATACTCCCCGTATGTATGTTCAATGGTGTTTGCCGGTAGGTCAACTCCAGGGCTCAAACCCATCACCTACCGTCTGGGAGTCCAAAACCCAGTCCAGTTGACCATCCTTAGTCAAAATAATTGCATACATGTGTTAAACAAGAATATTAGCCTACGTTCCAGTAATAAGATGTGTAATGATCCTTACAGAGAAATTGTTTTCCTGTGTGATTACACATATCACTGCTGTACTTTTACTGTAGTTTTCATAATACCCACCATATATGGCCGACTAGCTTTTTACTCTGCACATGGTCTATGCTCAATTTCCTTTGCAACCTAAATTCTCACCCTGATCTGATACACGCCATCATCTACCATGACCTTAAACATTGGTAAACCAGCTTCCATTTTAGAAAACTGCATGCAATTGAACATAACTATAAATCGCCGAGGTTAGATTTAAGCCATATGCAGACAAACACGTCACATCCACATGAAAAGCAACAATTTACAGCATGGCTTTGTGGACAATTATGGCTAAAGGGCCCTCGGATTATGTTCTATCCCAAGGTGGTTCTCCTTGGAAGGTGCAAACAGATAAACATACCCTGCCATGAGAAAAATAAAATACTTAAAATGCCCTCCCTGGCCTTCAGTGGCTGCCTGCGTGACTCAGATTAGATTAGCTTTATTTATCCCTGAAGTTTTAACTCCCTATGAATTAAAACTATATTCTGTACAGTAAAGAAAAAAAAAGAAATTATGAATCACGAAAGCAAAAAAAGTTAACTGCAAAGATGAAAGACATTTTGCATAACAAATTACTTAAGCAGCTAGATAGAGTTATGGATCTCTCAATGTATGCTAGTTGTTAAAAAAAATCAAAGTATGGCAGTATATGGATACATTGGAACTGCTACAGTCGAGGAAAAGAAAATACGTTGGTGTTGATAAAAAAATATTCTAAAACAAAGTCTATAGATAAGAAATGATAAAACAACAAGGACATATGTTGCAAAAAAAAGAAAAAATAATAAAATAAAAAAAAGGCTAGCCTAAAATCCAGGCACTGTGTTCTCATGGCAACTGAAATCCGTCACCTTGGAAACTAATCTCGGGGCATGTGAACAATGCAGCTACGGCCTTTAATCTCTCCAGACACTGGGAGCCATTATACTGGCCTCCGGCAGGCCCAGACCGCAAACTCAATAGCGATATAGAAGGGGTGGAGGTGGAAAGAGTGGGAGAGAAAGCAGTCGATGGGCAAGAGAGCAGGGTGGTTGTGGCCTCAGCTGCACCACTTTGAACATGCCCATCCCACCACTGCCTCCTCTGAGGCCCACGGTAAACATTACTACCCCCCCCACAAATTATTACGGGCTTGAAATAGATGGCCTCTTTCCCTCATATGTAAAGCTAAGGAAGAAAGTACAAAACTGGGGACGCACTCAGACCCAACACAATGCCACATTGCTCATTACCGCCAAATACGTTAGTGTAATGTCACAGAAATAGCCACATCGCCTGTTTTCTACGCGAGGACTCGTATTAGGAGAGACACGTGGGCGAATATGAAAACTAGCATGTCACCACATAGTCACTGGACTTTGTTCACTGGCATAGAGCTTCGATTAGCTTAGACGCACATTAACAGACTGACTTTACAACCGTACAGAATCACTGAATTCTGCTTTAGAACTAAATGTCACCTGATTTGTTCATGAATGCTATGTGATCCATGTTCCACACACTGCCCTTCATACAACAATTACAAGCAACTTAACCAAATATACGTTTTGCCCGTTTCATTAATGCATCCTATATTAAAAACTGTTCTCCATTAAAGTATAATGTCAGCTAAACTATTTAAAATAAATGCATTTTCTCAACATAGTGTTTTACGATACAGTGGGCAACAAAGTTTAAATAGTATTTTAATTTAGAGCAGTGTTAAACTGTGCAAATGTGCATGAACACAGCCATTTCAATCAATAACTAATAATGAGTAATTTAATTTATTAAACCATTAAGACTTCCGAGGAAGACAAAACCATAATATCCCCTAGCCCCAAAGGAATAGATTGTCAGGGGCAATAAGTGTCCAATTAAAGTCTCTAGTCTGTTTCTGAAAGGCACATAGTCTGCATAGTAGATTGACTGCATGATGTTTCCCAGCTGCTTCTAGTTCCTTGTCAACAAAAAAAAAAAGTCTGAAGGAGAGGAAATTATAATAGAACCATCTGATATGAATGCACTATTTATAATACTAAAACTGAGATTGTATTTTATCACTATAATTGTACCATAGAAAACTAAAAAAAGAAAAAAGAAAATGGGTACAGAATCAACCTATCCACCCAAACTTCAAGCATTTTTTTTAAATATATTATCAGCAAATGACTGTGAAGGAGAAGATGGCAAACATGTCTCTGGTCTTCTATTTATAGATTAGATTAGATTAGATTAACTTTATTTGTCCCCGTGAGCAAATTAGATTATTGCTGCAGCAGGGACAGAATCTAGAGAATAATCTGTTTAAATGAAACTGGGTACTGCAGGCAGGCACAAAATGGTTGCATTGTCTCCATACTGGATAAAAGCTTTTTTGTTACCAACTATTCGATCATCCTATGCTCGTTTATGTATTTAGATGACACTTCAAAAAAATGCGTGTGTAATTATAATAAAAATAATTACCAATAAAGAAAAAATGGATACACACACACACACGCATGGGTTTTGTCATTTTGACATGTAGGCCTACAATATACATATTTTAATGTAATAATTGCATTACAAGCCTTTACATAAAATACATTTGAGATGTTCATTTTATTTGACAATGGATATTAAATTGTTTTAGTATTATTATTCTTTGCTACCAGATTTTCAAAATTACATGACATAATTTTCCATACAGTGTTATTAATACAGGCCTAGCAAACATGATGGACATCATATTTAGCCAACATTGTTGGGTCTCTTATTAAAATATACGGTACACTGACAGGGCCACATCATGTACATACAGTCTTTCAGATCAGCATTACATTCTACAAAGATGAGAGCATTCTGACATGATCCAAAAAAAACGGGTGGATTTTGTATACAAGTGCACAACTTTAAAAAATTGGGTGATTAGTAATGGACCAGGACGGAGTCCAAGAGAGTCTCCAGTTTGCCTTACGTCTTCCTATACTTTACATGATCCAGGTGAAAATGCGTCTGTCAAGGCTATTTTATAGGAAGCATGAAGTTCATATTTTTGTTCCAAAACTTTCCTGTGCAAGTTATGTCTTCATACTTCGTTCTAGTATAGGGTGGCTTCAGACGCCGACTGACAACATTTCACACTTTCTTCAATTATTTTGTCGATATACCAAAGTAGTTTCAATGTTATGAATGTTTGGCAATAAATAATGCAATGTAATCCTTAACTTATTGGTCTTCAATTTAGGGTTTAGCTGTAGGCAGTAGCGCCATTTGAAATTTGAGAGTTTTGCTGAATTTGAACAGCAATGCCTCTCATTTTCCTTTCACCTTAACTAGATTATTGCTATTTAAATCGTCGGCATACCGTTAGCCAGCTTTGTCTCTGGTTACACTGGCTGTTCGCGTCAGGCGGCTCTTGCTAAACACTGTTGCCCTGAAAAAGGCTAAATTAGCCTACGATGAATCCAATACACAAAAATACTAACCTACAATATATGGGAAAGCCTTGCGAGGTTAAACGGTATACACAGAAAACGAGAGAAGCAACAACATGCCACCAACAATACGCGTTTTAATAAGTGTTTTAACTACTGTGAGCTAATTATGGTTATGCTAAACGCGTTAGCCTAACTAGCTAGCTATTCTGAACTGGTTAGCTTCGTGCGTTAGCCGTTTCGCTAGCTATCGTTAGCACTGTGCTGTTCATCTCCTCCCCCCAGTCCAGCATTCTAGGTTATAATCTGTAATTTCAAAATGTACAAAAGAGGAAAAGTAACGTGTTCTACGAAGATATGCCCGGATGTATTTCCTTTAACATAACATAAATATGAAATCTCACCTCAATTAATGATTAAATATCTTCGTGGCTGCTGTCAATCCCGGAATAGGTTTTATTCCCCGTTTTAATCCATCGGAAATAGCTCACAATTCCCAGCGACAATGTAGCAGGACCGTCTGGCCAAACATCGTAATCTGAAACATCACAGCCACAAAAGAAATCGATCGGCTACTCTGACAATGACTAAGATTTGTGTTGTAATATTTTACAGTTTTTCTTTCTCCTTTTCTCTTTAACAGAGCAGTGTGTCCCTTTCCCCTTTCTTTGTTCTGTAATCCAGTAAAATTGAAACTCATTCGCCTCGGCTAATCCCAGCCCAACTCAACAACAGCATCTATTGGCTGCAATTTACATACAGGATTATAGAACCTCTGGAAAACCAGTGGGCGGCGGGGGTGGGGTGTGGTGGGAGTTTTTACCTGGAGTTTGCAGAAGACGTCTTCTGTGCAGAATAAATGGGACAATTATCAAAGTGCCTACAATTACATGAAATTGGGATGAGTATCCCGGGACAACCATGAAATACAACGTTGTGCGCCACCGTCATATGCAATCAAACCAACTGCATTAAAACACCATGACCAATGTTCTCGGTAAATATGTACATTATATATTACATGACGATCTCCAGCCTATATTAAATAGTAACTCAAATTGTGAACTATCTTTGTCAATCACATGTGCAGTCAGTGTCATAACTCATGTGCTCAGGACCCATGTCTTCTGACAGTTATTCATCTAATCTAATACACAGATAAATGTATTTTAATGTTATTCGGTTACTGCATTTTTAAAATGGCTTGTCCACTATGTTAGGCAATATAAACTCATTTGTTCTTTCTACAAGTGCATTCAGTGTGTATCACAATCAAATAATCAGTATCAAACTATTTACAATTTACTAAAGTAAATTCTTACAATTTACTAAAGTAAATTGTAAAGTGACCACTTTTACTTTATATGTCTCTTCCGCACAAGTACTGTAGCTGTACCATACCATAAGGTTCAGATAAACGTTTTTCCCGTTAGCCATTAGAAAGACTTTGTAGTTATGTAGTTCGCAGAACTACATTGCAGCCTACACCACAGCCATACATTCCCAAATTCTGGTACCTTTTATATTATATTTTTCAAAAAAGATTTAATTGGTTTGTGTTCTGTCATTCGTTTAATTTTTACTATTAATTTTGTTAATGGACTTTGTCTGCAGTCAAGTGTGCACATTACAAACCGAGCATTTCATTATACCATGTAGCCTATTGCTGTGTGACTAATAAAACATTACATATTGACTATACACACGCGCGTCCGCGAGTGCGTGTGAATATGCTACTACAGCATGTAGAATACACACTACACAATGTAGATAGAAATACAAAAAATAGATTAAACATTTTGCGTTAATGGTTGGTTTACATCTGAATCTGTAGATATTCGGTGCTCAACTGCCTCTGGTGAACTGCAGGAGTACAGGTTCATCACGAGTTATCGTGTTTCTTTAGATCGTCAAGCTGCAACTAAAAACAAAAGTAATGTTTAGGCCGTTTGTGACTACACATGCACACAAGTCTATGCTAACACACACACACGTCTCTCTTTGATTCATACATGGAGCTCATGGCTATTATCTGTGTGTTGGTTTTTAAAAATGTACATTAGGCTACAATATACACAAACGATTGAACAATTTATAAAAGCATTCCCTGGTGTGTAACAAATAACTCAAGATCAAACCAACTAAACAGAACATGCAAAATGAGTGAAATTACAACCATCCTTGTCCACATTGTTAATTTTTATTGACTTAATCTCCAAAATCTTTGCAACAATAATCAAGTTTACGAATCCTCAATATGACAGTAGGCTATCCAATTAATCTCTGGCCAGTGCCTGCCCTGAACTATGATTTCATGTTCAACATGGCAACCTTTCCTAAAACAATGTGTAATATATGACCATTGGAGTAACTGACATTAAGGACATTCTAGTTGAATTGTTAGATGTAACAATACTTTAAAGGCTCACTGTATAAATATTGTTTTTATGAATTAAATCCAGTTGTTCATCCATAGCTTGGGTTTTGCAGCCCTTGTAATTAGCCTTACATAACAAAACATATCTACAAATCCTACAATGTCTTGTAATACAGTGTCTGTACTTAGTGTCTAATGGTGCTTCTGTCATAGCTCATACCGTATGTTAATACTAGGTATGGAAGGAGCCTTATTTAACAATACAGAAACATTATCACTGATCGGTAAGTGGTGTGATGGCACAATGTGACTGACAGGGTCTAGATAATGCACAGGTGTAGTTTAAATAACTTTAGTCATTCTATGGACATAACTTCAGTCTAAAACTGATTTCAACATGCCTGTCAGTTCATATCAATGTGTACTTATTTACTGAGTTTAAAGCGGAAATTAACTTTTGTTAACCCTCGACTGCAGTGTCCTTTAAATCCTTTAAAAGTCCTTTAAAAATGAGATGTTTACAATAAATGAATCCCTTATTCATGGTATGTTCAACTCAGATGTATTCATCTGGCATTAAATTCCATTGTCTTAATATTGGCGTAAGAAAGTTAAAAGTCGAAGGCTATGCTGGAAGTTCAAGACCGCTTTAATGTTGTGTTGCTTGACAGTTGCTGTGAATGTCACTGGCCAATTCAGCTCACAGAGAGAGGATTATTACAAAGCAGAATAGCAAACAAAATCAATAAATAAAACAAACAGGAGTGACTGAGACCCAATTCTTCAGTTCTCCACGGTGTGGTGCCCATTGCCCTCTGGAAACAAATTCAGAATTGTTCAAGTTCACAGCAAATTCAATCTTTATCTAACGGTCATAAAGCATCCTCTGCTGCCATGTGTTTTCATGGATAATCTCTTCCGCTCCGAGTCCATTTTCAGTCAATATCTTTAAAGTACCTTAAGCTGTCTTCACAATTGGCTAAAGAGTGTTTTCTGCAAAATATACCGTAAATTCACTTGAGATAGAGGGATCGCTGTTTTGGTATTTACTGTAAACGGAAAAAGATCCTTCACGAGTCCATCGCAGTATTCGATTAAATGTCACAGGTATTTTCTTTCAAATCGTATTCTGCGGGTCCTCCTGGCTCAGACATCACTCCCCTCATATCAGTGTTCCTCCTGCAAACAAGAGCACAGCAAGGCATTCACTCTCACAGCAGAATGGCGTGCAAAATGGCTGCATGTCACCCTGTTTAACCCTCCTGTTGTCCTATAGGCAGGGTTAGGTTAGAGAAGAGGACCACGAGGCTGCCTTTTGAGGGTCAACAGGAGGGTTTTACAATTGCAGGAAAATGCTGAGCTGTAGCAAAACAAGTGAATACAAACATCTTGAGTTAAGGCCGGGTCCTGATGAATCCCATTGGCTGAATTGGTCCCGTGCACCTGAAAAACAGCAGCCCAGTCAACATGTAGTCTTTTCTTTGTCATTCACAGCACAGAAAAGCATGTAGCATCTATGAAACATGGATATTATATGTTCCCCCTCCACCCCATTCTTATCATCATGCATCTGCCATTGCACCAGAGTACTATAACAAATGCTTTATTTTGAATACACGCACGCACACACACACACTACTACATGCACGCATTACTACATGCACGCATGTAGTAGTGTCCTCGAGTTTCAAACACACACCTTGTTGTGCCAGCAGTGCACATCATATGTGTGTGTAAGCTGTAGAATTAGGTTTAGCGCCCTCTATCTGCCACAAAGAGCTAGTGAAAGCGTTACTATCTTACAATCGCTGACTTCACCTTTAATGTGTAAAATATCGCCAATATGCCCTTTAGCGACGGACAGTGACCCCCCCCCACCGCGTCTCACCGGGCTCTTCTCCGGGCACCGCCGCATGGCCTGCACCAGCCGGTCCACCTGCTGGTTGTGCTCCAGGGCGCTGCGCAGGGCCTCCTCCGTGCCCAGCAGGCGCGCCCGCAGCCGGGCCACCTCCGAGTCCAGGGCGGCCGGGTCCAGCGCAGAGTACCGCCGGTGGTCTGGGGAGGGCCGCTCCCGACCCTGGGGGGGCACACACGCACACACACACACACACGCACACACACACACACACGCACGGACACGCACGCACGGACACACACACACACACACGCACGCACACACACACACACACACACGCACGCACACACGCACGCACGCACACGCACGCACGGACACACACACACACACACTCACGCACACACACACACACACACCCGCACGCACACACGCACGCACGCACACGCACGCACGCACACACACACACACACGCACGCACACACACGCACGCACACACACATT
>JAODUG010000007.1:14064-25130 GCA_027564795.1 Aphredoderus sayanus
TATATATAAAATACATAAATAAATAATGAATAAAGAAATAAATACACAGCAATGACAATAAAGAGAACGACACAATCAGATGGTGCCATCTGGTGGCATAATAAGATATGAGAAGGGCAACAGGAGGGTTAAAAGGGCAGGATAGTCTAGTGGTTAGGGTGGTCACCTCCACTTGATGGAGACATCAGCTGAATGACCTGATTGGAAATAATGGTAAACCTGAAGCTAAATTGTTTATTTGTTATTTGTTAGATTTCAGTGAAATACAGAGTGCAGGCCCAGGTCACTAGTAAAGGTATCACAAGGGGCAGATGCGTACAGGTAAACTCTGGGGCTCGAACCCTTGACCGTCCGGCTGGGAGTCGATCTTACAACACATATTGACTATTGATATAACCATTTTACAACATATATTGGCTATTGATATAACCATTTTACAACATATATTGACTATTGATATACCCATTTTACAACATATATTGGCTATTGATATAACCATTTTACAACACATATTGACTATTAGTATATCATACAATTCCCAGAAATAATTGCTAGAAATGTAAATATCAACAAAGAGCTTACTAAAGACAGTCGTCATAAAAGCATCACATTTTCTTTTTAGGGGTAGAAGATAAAAGATCGTAGAGAGATTCTGTTAGTGTTATATGGTAGAGTAGGCTAGTCTAGGACTATGATTAAGGCTTTAGGCTAGGATTTAGGCTAGTTAGCTTTATCTAACAGCAGATGGGTGACGCAGCATGTTGACGAGCTGCATGTAGCTAGGCTAGTTAGCATTAGTGGACGACAGCCTGTTGACTGCCTGCGTGTGGCAATGCTAGTTAGCATTTGCGGACAGCAGACGGGTGAAGCAGAATGTAGACTGCGGCTGCGCGTGGCTAGGCTAGTTAGCGTTAGCTGCCGCCGACAGCCTGCTGACCGGCTGTGTGCACTGCTCCCCCCCCTTGCAGGCGAGAAGCCGTTCCAGTGCGACTTCTGCGAGCGCCGCTTCGCCAACAGCAGCGACCGCAAGAAGCACTCGCAGGTGCACACGGCGTCCAAGCCGTACGACTGCAAGGCGCTGGGCTGCACCAAGTCCTACACGCACCCCAGCTCGCTGCGCAAGCACATGAAGGTACACGTCAAGTCCTCGCCTACCTCCGACGACCCCCGCGACCACTATGATGCGGCGCTGCGGCCCCAGCCTCCGCTGCCACCGCCGCCCCTCCTCCACCACCACCACCACCGCCTCCTCCACCTCCACCACCACCCCCACCACCAGGGTCTCCTCCTGGAGCCGCTGGACCTCAAGATGAACCGCCACTCCCCCACGCTCTCGCTGTCCGGAGACGGACGCGCTCCCCCGGACTTCGACCGGAGCTCGTCTCCCGCGGCAATGCCCCTGGACCTCTCGCTGCCGGGCCTGGGGAAGAGCCGCCTTGCCCAGGGGCAGGGGCAGCAGCCGGCGGGCGGCAGGACTCCGCGCCGCGCCCAGCGGCCCGTCAACCCGCCCCTACCTCAGGCGTGCAACCTCACGGAGTGGTACGTGTGCACCAGGACTACGGCGCCGCACGAGCTCGCCCTGCTGCGGCCCGCCGACATCAAGGCGGAGCCCAGTGACGATGAGGAGTACAACACGTAGGGCAGGCCCGCCGCAGCCCCGCGCCCGGACAACACAACACACACTAACGGCAGGAGAAGGAGAAGGAGGCGAAAGCCTCTCCTTCTCCTTCTCCTTTACTTCCAGCGAGGTCCGTGTGGCAGCACTGTGCTTCTGGCTGTTCCAACATGCAGTTGTGTTATTAATCTGTCTTCGTGCCACCCAACCTCCTCCCCCTCCTCCTCCTCCCCCTGGATAGATAGATATTCCAGCTGGTGCAGGTGGGGGAGGCAATGGGAGGTGGGGGGAGGGAACAGTTGGTGTGGTGCGGTGGGAGGGGAACGGGGTAAGTAGTTGTTGGTTCCCAACGTGAGATGGACCGGTACCTGCTCGTAACCAACCCAGTGAAGCCTTCCTGCCCGTGGGCATGACAACACTGTGTGGTCCCTGGTGGAGCTGCAGGCGTCACCGACCTGTCTCCAGGACCGCGACCACGTGTGAACCCCCTGACCCAAACACATGGTCACGGGATACTGACAGATTCTAACATTTAAAAAATAATAATTATGATGGGAATATGACGGAATATCTGCCTTTACATCATGAGGAGGATGAATTGAAGAAATATATCTGTCTTGTGTTCTATTCACCAGGGTTGTTGTGTGTCCATTTTGCTAGAACGCCACCTAGTTCCACACGCAGAAGCACTGCTCTTGGTTCTGTAATAGTTCAGCCATTGTTATCCTGCTATTAATTAGTACACCTGAAAGAAGTTGAAAATATACTGCATTGAAATGTATTACAATTCCAAAATATTCCAGCTCCCCGGAATGATTTTACATTATGATGGTGGTAAATGTGGAAAACCCGGGTGCTCAGTATTGTTTTACAACCCTGAGCACGATCAGCAACATTTTAAATGTTTATTTTTTTTAACGGAGCAGCGATGATGAGGACTGCAATACAGTTCACCATGGCAACACGCCCAAGGCGATCTGCCGGATACCCCATCTCTGCAGTTACGTATGGCACTTTGTTGTGAACGGCAAAATGTAAACATTTGTAGTGAAGGTGGCTCAGACAGACACGTCTCACCCTGTTCTGTTTGTAGTACGTCAGTGGTCCTGTTCCACCAGGAGGATATTAGCGTCGATCGTTCCCTTAGCTCATCTTCTGCTATCGTTCCCCTGCTGGCTAAGGTGCGTGTGGGTTTGCAGCCCGGACACCAAACTACATCAAATTGTTCAGTACTTGTTTCGGCAAAGCTATAATTATTATTTGTTATAGTTTTGAGGATCGTATGATGCCTTTTCAGTCATTTCACGTGCTCCCGAGCTTTCTTGAGCTAGTCCTTAGAAGCTTTAATATGGTAATATCCATGTTTAGAGAATTTTGTATTTCTGATTTATAAAAAAAAAAAAAAAAAAGAGAAAAATGTAAGCCCCGCCCCTGTATTGGAGTGACAGCTGCAGCACTGACACATTTGACACTTGAAGCAGCATGTCTAAATCAAGACAAACATTTTAGATAAAAAATTCAAAAATCTTTAAAAGTATCAACACTTGAACAGGTTAATCACATGACTCTTAAGGCTTGACATATATGTTTTAGGTGTTTATTAAGCTTAAAACCGCTAAAATTGTAAACTTAGAAGCCCGATAGGACCTCTGACAAATCAGGTCAGGGTTTGGGCCCATCTTGTTTTTAAGAGGCTCAATTTTGATCCACTAAAGTAACAAAACACATCAGGAAATCACGCGTAATCAAACGGAATCTGCGAATTTATTGTTACCGGCTTATTTCACTCCATCAGACACTTTGTATCTATACAAGTATCTCTTTTATTTATGTAAAAAACATACGATTTCAATAGCTTCTAAGGGGCTGCAGCCGTTAGCTTAGCTCATAAAGAGCTGTATGGAATTCCATGCCAATTTCATTTCAAGTGCAAATGATAATTATTACTGAGGTTTCTGCTGTGAAAGCAGTAATTACATTACAACACCAATGTTAATATACTATGCATTTTTACCAGGACAAGGGCCAGTTTATTTAATTTCCATATTCAAAGTATAAAATAAAAAACATAATAAATAATAATTCTCTATCTTCACGTTAGCGAATCAGCTGCACTTTGAATTTCCATTTAAGACTGAATATAATTTAACCTTGCTCTACTAGAATGGGGCAAGCTGAGAAAGATGAAATGTTTATTTGAGAGTTTTAAATCATCACACAGATGGTGCCACAGTTTCAACATAAAGGAAGACATACACTTATTTGTAGAAAAAGATAGTGTGAATCTAAGCGGATATTTCCACAGTTCACTTTATTTCTAGCATCGATTCTCCCCCAAGGTTAAAGGTTAAAAGGCAAACAGACATCACAAATTAGACTTGACTAGATTTACACTGCAACAGAAGGATCCGATGTCACCTAAATGATTTCACAGAACTGTGATATTTTCACCTTCATAAGAATACGGTGCACCATTTTCCGTATACAAAGCTACTGAACAGCAAAGCCGTGTCATTTGTCTTCATTCAGCGCTGAGATTATATTTTGCTATCCTGTGTAAATCTAGTCTAGGCAAACCTTTTTAACGTGTGTGCGACTTGACTGGTTGTGTGAAATAACGTATATTAACGTTCACTTACACGCCAATAACCAGTGCATACGAATGATGGATGTGTCAAGATGAAACATGTACCCCCTATACACACACACCACGTGTGTGTATGATCATGTGTTTAGTTGTGTGTGTGTGTGTGTACACATTTTTATGTATACTATGTAAGATGTTGAATACTTGCCATAAAGAGATACGAGACTGTGTTTACCTTTGATAGCTTATTATTGACGTTTCTTGCTGTCTGTACGTCTGTCTGTATGTATGACAAGCTGGCTTGTGCCTGCTGTGTGGTCGTTATATTTTATGAACGATTATCGTTGTGTTAAAATCTATTTTCCCATGTTTCCTTATTGACTCATTAAACATTAGCGTGCAAAAGATGCAAGGTGTTAAATGTGAGTCGTATTCTGTGTACAGCAGGCACATCTGTTGGCGCAGACACCAGCACTACTCCTGTGTATTACGCACACTTACTGGAGTAGGCAACAGAACACTGGTGTCAAGCCTGAATACCCGGGGGCCACAATATATACCAACATCTGTTATGGAAGAAAAGGGCCCAGAGAATCTAAAACACAAAAGCTTTTTAATGATCAACCGACCAGTTGTTGGTGCCCGTAAAAACCTGTGACTTCATGGGCTCTCTCTGTGTGTTGGGCGGGGGCAGTGTAAACGATGAAGATATGTAAATTAAATTGTTCCTGTCTGATGCAATCTACATGATGCGTCTCCCATACACACCCTGTGAAACTGATTATAGGAGAGAGCAAAGAACTGCAATGACAAGACACAAAAGGCCTAGAAGAGGGGGCCCAAGAGTGATAGAGAGAACATCAACTGGCCCTGAGCAACAGGAAAAACATAATGTACCCCTCTTTATGCCAACGCACAAGTCCCACTTTAACATGATCTTAACAATCAGGTCTGGCTGAATACATAAGTAGAAAAAGAATCTTAAATTGATTATGATTCAGAATGACTCACCCACATGTATAAGCTCTTTGAAGGTTTGAATACTTGACGAAAATACAGAGGATTCTCCTGTTAAACCGCACATATTAAGAGTGGAGCATCTTTCCATTTTGCACGATGCAGAGTTCACCAAGTTTAAGCTCAATTTCACTTAGTTGCTTAGCATCCAGGACATTGCTTATTATACTTTAACAAACTTTTAATGCGTCACCAGGTCTTACGGGGACCGGCAATGACAGACAACGTAACACATGGACAGTCCATCGCTGCACCTGCAACCTGGACCTTGTGTAACAGACTGGCCAATCACAACCTGCACTATAGGCTGGTAGCCGTCTTCACACTACATTCTATGCTCTTCAATAGCAGTTGGCGTGCTCTGCAGGTAGTCTCTTGGAAACTAGCGGGAGGTTTAACCCTGTGTGAGAGTGTAGATGAATATGAAGCGAAACCAAAGTCCAACTGTCATATATATATATATACACATATCTTGTGTGGCATCTTTACGACTATAACGGGAGTTCAAAGGTCACACTGGGACACATTTTAACTTGTACTGTCACATTCCTTTTGTAATAGTTGGGTGTTTGTAAACCAAACGTTACCTTCCTGAACACACATTTTCCTGGAGATGAGGCTTTGCAGTGACTGGGGGGAAAATAACATGTTTTTACAGTAAAGTATAAGATCCAATGGGAATGGAGCAGGAAACTCTTTAGTGTTCATTGTGTGAGTGTCGGGTTATGGATATATGAAAAGGTATTTCTGCAGCAATGGCCCAGGGGTGATCACACGTAACCCCATGGTAAAATCTCAGTGTGTGTGGTTCCTAAACTGAAATTACTTTTGAGTATGTTAAAACATCCCACACAGCGTTTATTCAGGTTATCAAAATGCAACATCACCCGTTTTCTCTTTGAGAGGAAAAGTAAGAAAATGAAAATGAAAAAATAAAAAATAAAAGTCCAGTTTCATTTTACATATTTATATTAGCCTTGAGAAATGGATAACACAAATCACCAAGTTGATGAATGGAGGAATGAACATTGTCATAGTCCTAAAGCAGTCACTCTTATGGACACTCCAGGGAATACCTTGTAATGAAGTTTACAATAAGGAGAGAACGATGAAGGGTTAAAGAAAGGTGATCTCCCACCATGGATGATGCACAAACGTTAAGGCCAAAGCTAGCAGGTCATCATACACTGACACGACGATGAAACATACCAATAGGTACATTTTCATTGTTGTTGCACACTTCTGCTCTCCTTTACGAACAATGTTCTTCACAATTAATATACACGTGAGGGGGATGGGATATTTACAACTACTAGGCGTAGTAAGCAATACTGGAGAAAGATTGTATGTTGATTTCTCACACACACACACACACACACACACACACACACACACACACTTTTCTTTGTGTTGCCATGTACAGAGCCAGGGCTGTATCCATATCTTCTCAGAGCACACATCTAGAAAGGACAGCTAGCTGGCTGGGGGGCGATTTGAGAGAGCCGGCTGAATTTGACACGATTACAAATCATTTACAAATCGTTTACTCTACCTTTGATAACAAAAAAATAAAGAAAAAAAACAATACAATTTATGTTTTATGTCAAGATGTAGGCTGCTTTGTGTGATGTACAGAGAACTGTTGACCTACTCTATAGAAGCCATTTTGCACCACTGGTGTAACAGCAAAGACACAAACCAGTAGGTACAGTAGGCATGCGTGACATGAAGAGTGGGGCTCTATCAATAACAATGGAAGCTTTGTCATCCGCTGCACACAAATAAAACTAAAAACAAATAAAACTCCACTCTCAACTGCAATATACACAGTTAGCTTGTTTAAAAACACAAAAAAAGGTATAGTTAGAAACCTGTCTAGAGCTTTAAAAGGCTCTAATGGGTTTGTGTCTATTAAACATTTCATTATTCGGACGTCGCTGTAACTGACGCAGTGTCACTTTGGTCGGACAAAACTGAGCCAGACTCGTCTCTGCGATCTGACAGGTTTCTACTAGGTCTCCAGGCTGACATGCAAAGTGAAAGAAAAGCGGCACTCTAGAGAGCAGGCTTGCGTTAATTCAGCTCCTAGTCGGGAAAAGTAATTAAAAAGGAAATATTAAGCCGTCTAGATCTGCCATTTGGACACACAGGAAGCTCATCAATTAAAACATTGACAAGGTGGGGGCAAGTATTGTTAAAATAGCATAAACAGGTAACTAGAAGATCCTTGAATCATTTTTGTGACAAGATAGACAGATGTCACTCACGTACACACACACACAGATAGCTGCTGGTAGTGTGTGTGTGTGCGTGTGTGTGTGTGTGTATGAGAGCAGGAGAACGCTTGCTGAGGAGGTGCAGAAGGAGGAGAAGGCCCAGCTGTGGTGTGGAGAAGATCAGTCCACCTTCACCACACTGTAGATCTTGGTAACGAACCAGAAACAGGCGAAGAAGCCGATCGTACCTGGAGGGATGGAGGGAGGAAGGGAGAGAGAGAGAGGGAGGGAAAGAGGGAGAGAGAGAGAGGGAGGGAGGGTGGGGGGAGAAAAGGTCAGTCAGTACAACTCCCTCATATGCTGATTGGTGGGGTTGAAACACAATGTTGTTTTGGTTTGCAACTCAAGCACAATTCAACTGCCAATTTCAACTGTCAGAGCGCCATCTTGTGGCCGTACTTGGTATACCCCCCGCCCCTTCCTGCAGCGCATACCGGTGAAGAGGAAGAAGATGAGGGCCATGATGGTGGTGTATCCGAAGTAGAGTATGGTGCTGGCCAGCCCCGTGATCTGCAACTTGGAGAAGAAGTAGTGCACAGCGTACACCAGGAAGTACACGGCCGTGAACCCGCTGGTCAGGAAGGAGCGCCACTGCCAGTGGTAGTCCTGGTGAGACACACACAGCACGGAGACATGTACCCTGATACCGGCCGTCCTACAGCTGTATGTCATAAGACATAACCATAATTCCACAGTCTCCCTCCACCTTGGACACACCTGACCCCACACCCACACATACCTGACCACACACACACCTGACCACACACACACACAAACAGAGGATGCTACAAGAGGCTATGCTAACAAACCAGTGGATGCTACAAGACGCTATGCTAACAAACCAGTGGATGCTACAAGACGCTATGCTAACAAACCAGAGGATGCTACAAGGCGCTATGCTAACAAACCAGAGGATGCTACAAGACGCTATGCTAACAAACCAGTGGATGCTACAAGACGCTATGCTAACAAACCAGTGGATGCTACAAGACGCTATGCTAACAAACCAGAGGATGCTACAAGGCGCTATGCTAACAAACCAGAGGATGCTACAAGACGCTATGCTAACAAACCAGAGGATGCTAACACGCTACAACGCACTGAACAGCATGCAGTAACACCGCCGGACTCACCTCAGCACACAGGTGGAAGTAGCAGAGCAGGATGGTGGCCTCCGAGCAGGTGATGACGAGGATGATGAAGACCAAAAACAGGAAGCCAAACATGTAGTACATCTGGTGAGACCTGAAGCACCCAGACACATACACACAATGAGCAGACAATGTCATCTCCACAGCCCCTCACAGACCATTTAACACAGTCCAACCCTCTTAGTGGAACTGATGAGGACATTTAATGAAAAGGTCAAGATGAATTTGTGTCCTAGAACAAGTAATATGTATAAGCACAAGGTTTTTTTCCCCCTTAATGCTGAATTCATTTAAATAATTAACAGGCTAAAAACCAACTTTAAAATATTTAAAAGCTCCACCAGGCAGACTACTTAACACAGTCAGAGCCTCTTAGTTGAGGCTGCTATCAGAAGGTTTCATTAAGGGCTGATGTCCTTCTTACACTCAGTCTTAGCTGAGCCCACATGTAGTACAGACAGGCAAACAATCAAGCTGTCTGCTGTGTGGTTGCAAAGCACGTACGCCCAAGTCTTTAGGCATCTTGCTGAAGGGTGGTTCACAGGTGCGCCATGCCTGCTGGGGATGGAACCTACAACCCCACCATCACCACTAGGATGCCTAAAGCAGTAGGTGATGAACCTACGACCCCACCATGACCACTAGGCTGCCTAAAGCAGAAGGGGGGGAACCTACGACACCCACCATGACCACTAGCCTGCCTAGGCAGTAGGGGGCGCCCTACCAGATGGAGTTGAGGATGAAGAACAGCTGGATGAAGATGCATCCAAAGGGCAGGATCCCTCCCATGACGATGCCCGGGAGGGGCCTTGTGTAGAACGACTGGTCGGGAATCTGCCGAGGAATCTGATTGGTCCGTACCGGGTGCTCAATGCCCTGGGGACAGACAGACGGACATGGCACATGGCAGTTGGCCACACAAACTGAGGTGACAAGACAGATAATGGCCTCAGCTCATGAGAAATGCTGCCTTACGACGCTGGAGAGACACCGTTGATATCTGATCAAAACAAACTGTTGTGTGGTGCGGTCTGCACCACTTTGTATTCCCGTTTACAGAGCCTGGGCTGCGTAGAAACAACTTTAAGCCATATTATTTGAGAGCAATTTAATACAGGCCAGTAGCAGAATACCATAATCAGTCAAAGTAAAGTATAAACTGTTGTAAATAACAAATATGGCTGATATGCTTTTCATTCCTCATTTTATAATGTTATTATATTTCTGGGACCCGGGTCCACTTACAGTCTTCCTGAAGCCAAAGTAGGCCCCTAGGAAGGTGAGCGGCACCGAGATGCAGAACCACAGAGCCAAAATGGCCACCAGCGTGCCGAAGGGCATGGCGGCAGATGAGCCCTCGCCCCACAGGATGAGGTTCATCACGAAGAAGTCTGCAAACACCACCCTACACACACACACACACCCAGGCAGGTAGGCACACACACACACACACACGATGAGGTTCATCACGAAGAAGTCTGCAATCACCACCCTACACACACACACCCAGGCAGGTAGGCACACCCACCAAGGCAGGTAGGCACACACACATTAATGCCCCTCACAAGACAAGACTACTAAATGTGTGAGTTGGTGTGTGTGTCTCTCACCCTGGGCAAAGGAAAGCCGTCAGCAAAACATTGGTCTTCCACTTCTCACCCCCAAAGGCTGCAGGAAAGAGAGAACTCAGTTAGAAGTTAAAAATGTCCATTTACATGTTGATTACTGCAGAGAATCTATGAAACTGGAAATGGTGGTGGGCTAGCTAGCTAGCTAGCTAGGTGGCATCAGCAGGCCTGCAGTAAACAGCCCCGTTAGCCAGCAGCGCCAGCTCACCCTTGTAGAAGCGCGCGGCCACGTATCCCGCGGGCGTTCCCAGCAGCACCCAGAGGACCACAGCGCAGGTCATCAGCGCGCCGCGGTTAGCCGGGGACAGGAAGCCGAGACAGGCAAAGACTGTGAAAGTGGGGCAGGGGTACCGTTACCACACAACGTGGTCATGGTTCCACACTGCTCCTACCAGTTACAGAGATGTCACAGAGTGGCAAGGATGCAGTTTTTAAAAGCCAAGGCCACAAGTAACTGCAATGTATTACACACACACACACACACACACACAAACAAACAAAGGGGGGGGGGGCTTGCCCGTTGCCACGCACACAGAGTGACGACAGTCATGATGAAGATCTGGGTGCCGGAGCCCAGGAACACGGACAGCAGCATTCCTTTCCTGGGGGCGCGGAACACGTCTCCGTGCACCAGCTTCCAGCCAAACTCCTCCTGCGCATCCTCCTGTGCACGTACACACACACACACACACACACGCACACAATTTCCGTTTGTACAGTGTGTCCTCAGCTAATGCTAGTTAGCGTACGCCACAGGTACAGTGTGTCCTCAGCTAATGCTAGTTAGCGTAC
>JAODUG010000007.1:25230-41217 GCA_027564795.1 Aphredoderus sayanus
GTCCTCAGCTAATGCTAGTTAGCGTACGCCACAGGTACAGTGTGTCCTCAGCTAATGCTAGTTAGCGTACGCCACAGTGATTAGCGGCGGGACAGTCTAGTCTGGGTGGTTCTTTTGTTCTGTGCATGTTCGCTGCTTGTAAACCATTTTCAGATCCTAGATAATGGCAGTCGGACAGACAGGAAGAGGACCAAACACCTGTTTCATTCAATAGTTGACACAATAGTTTGGCTAGTAAACTCAACTGTACATGATCAATGTCACCGTCCCTCCCAATAAATAGTTTCATGTCATGTCCCAGAGAAGGATAAAGGCATGTTCAACAGCCCTATAGCGCTCCGGGCAGTGAGCAAGGCATTCACCTGGCTGGGGCCATTTCAAGATCGCTAGCTTGCCGTACAGTGGATGTGGCAATCCAAAATGCCACATGTTGATGTGTCACCCATCAACTGATCAATACAATCCAATAAATGAATTGCATGCGTCCAACTCATTTAGTAGCATAGGTGAAGAAATGCTCTTCTGCCCTTGATATAGTCGACAGTACAAAATGTACTGTACATTACATAGAGCTAAGAAAGACGAGACATGTGGGTACTTACCACAGAGTCCATCTGGTTATATCTAGCAATGTCTGTATGCAGGGTCCTGAGCATGATCATAGCCACCATACCAGACAGGAACAGGACTATCACCAGAGAGTTCATTATACTGCATGCACAACAACACAAAAACATTCACCACAGAATTAGCATCACAGCTATAGTAGTGTAAATAATGTTAGAAACATATCCATATTTCATTAAAGATGGATAGTTGTACAGCTCCTACTGCTGGTAGTTAAGAGTTATTCCAAGAATCTAGGTGTCTGGCTAGGCTAGGCTGCAATCTAGGAGGTTGCAGACACCTAGGGGCCATTTCATGTACTACACAAGATCCACAGAAACATGATTAAGATTACATTTGAATCTAAAATAGAAATTGGACAATTGCTTTTTGTTGCTGCTTGTAACTCAATACTCCCAGCTGATTGTCTGTACATGCATGCGTGTTCGGGCCTCACCTGAACCACTGGATGTTGGTGTGAGGCATAGACTCAAGGATGTAGTCCCACCGAGAGGCCCAGCGAATGGTTTTATCCTCCTACACAGCATAAATAAAATAAAATATGAGAGTGTATAGGATCCTACTATTTATCTACCACCATCAACCTCCATCTACTAAAATGTATCAATTGCATTTTATTTTGCCGATTCCTATTAGTTTGTTTTTAATTAAAGAAAATTAATGTGATCCGTTTTTGGCGATTTAGATTTTCATAGTGGCTTTACATTACATATTTTTTTTATTTTGAATCAAGTAGAGATGAATGTTAAATCTCTGCATGATTCTCTCCTCTTCCACAGGCACAGTACTAGTGACCACTCACCACAAAGCTGACAGAGTATGTGTAGTGGATCTGGATCTCTCCACTCTGCTTGTTCCTAAGGAACATTGGCCCTCCCGAACAATCCGGAGGATCTGTTTTGGTGTGTTTGTAACTGTAGCGTGGGGAAAGGGGGGGTGGGGGGGAGACAGCTAAGTTTTAGAGCAAGCAGAGCCTAAGGGGATGGATGGAGAGGATGGGCTGATGGGTTGGCTGTGCAGCAGCAGCTGATGTCATTGGCTACCTTTTGGGTTCCATCTTGGCAGCGACTAGTCGAGCTCCAAGCTGTTCATCCTCCACTTTGTGGTAGTAGATCGAGATGTCTACGTGGTTGAAGATGTAGAATGTGTCCTTTTCATTGAAGTCAGGCTGTCCATTCAAAATGAGAACATAATGAGCACAAGGATTAAGTAGTTTGTGGCCCCAACAGACAAAGAAAGTAATCCTTATGCATTAGAGTTAACATTAAATTATTCTTGGGGCTAGCATCATGTAGTGTTTATTGGATATTACTGGTTAGGGACTAACCCAACAGCATCTTCACACTCTGGACTGAATAACTAATGTGGGAAATAATTCTACAGTACGCCTGGTATGTACTACAGTAGTGTTACTTTCCTGGTCAATTGAAAGATTCTAATATAGATTACACTACACTACAGATTTAGATGTACTTTACATAAGCTGTGGCATACCTACATTTACAATTGCAAAGAAATAAAACTTACCAAATCCATTACCAAAAACATTTATTGGCCACTTAACATGCAAGTCGAGTGACTGTTTTTTAATTTGAACACTGAGAAATATAAAGTGGACAAAGTGTGCGTGTGCACATCTCACATTGACCACGCAGGCATCTTTCACTTGTCTCGCCTCTGTGACGTAACAACCAATAGGGAAGCCAGGATTGCAGAATTTCTGTCCATCATCCACGTCATAACACCAGGTGACAGGCATGTTGTCCACAATCCTACACACACACACACACACACACACACACACACACACTTTATTTATGAATAAAGATGGAATCAACTGGTCAGACCCAGGAGACTTGTTAAATGTTTCTAAACGTTCACATTAGAGAGATAAGAGTTAAAGGATCTTCACAAGAGAAGTAGATGCAAGGTAGAAGAAAGGTACATAAAGCCAAATAGTTGGAATATTTTGTCTGAATGTATTTAACCATGCCGACCTTTAGGAAGTGGAGGTGGCTACTTACTACTACATATTTAATTCGATTTCAGTCTTTTCAATAAACGGCTTTTCTCATTATGGAAAGCATTCCACATTTTTGCTAAATTTGATTGTGTGTGTGCGTGTGGCCTACCAGTGGTGCTGGTAGTTGAGAAGCATGCCCTTCTTGAGGAAGTCCAGGTTGGCCTTATCCAGTGCATTTTTGGTGTCGTAGGACTTGGTGCACACCTTCTTACAGACCCCCGCTTCATTGAAATTAAACTAATGCAAGAACACAACAGTCACCATGTATCATTATTGTCTTCAGGTGAGCTGCAGCTGTTTTATTATGCAAACATTCAAATAAATAAACAAGTGATTACAAATGTGTGTGCCACCAAGTACTTGGACATGGACTACAAATGGGTAATTTAGCAGATGCTTTTATCCAAAGCGACTTACAAGTTATTGGTACAATAATGGGTTAGACACCTTGCTAAAAAGGATGATTGCGGATAGGTAATCCTTAGAACCCATGACCTTCTGACTGGGAGACAATAATGGGTTATACATCTTGCTAAAAGATGCATAAAGCTAGGTCAACTCCGTGGTTCGAACCCATGACCTTCTAGCTGGGAGCAAATAATGGATTAGACACCATGCTAAAAGGGATGATTTACAGATAGGTCAATACCAAGGTTCGAACACATGAGCTTCTAACTGGGAGGCAACCACCCAGACCACTGGACTGTCCCACCCCATCATTACCTTGTATGGTGAGGGCTCAATTCTCTCCCCAAACAGCACCTGGCCCAGATTCTCTGAGGGCCGCTTCTCCGCATCGACCGTGCAGAAGTCAAAGCTGGAGCAGAGAGACAGAGAGACAGAGAGAGAGAGAGAGAGAGACCCCTATTAACAAGCATTCTTTGACACAGAGGGAAGCCTTATACCCTCAGTCTCTCCAACATTCACGGAGAGATTGACGCCATCTCTCAAGCCGTGTTTTCCCTACTTGTTGAGGATATATTTTAGCCACTTTTACTGTAGATATGACTCACAGAAACACTCTGTTGCAGAGGTTTTACAAATTGCGCAGTGGTAGAAGAACGAAGACAATTTTGGAAATGTAACAATTTATAATAAAAAAAGGGTATTTAAAAATAGCCATGTTAGAGTCATAAAAAGCAATTCAACCGTCATATACTTTTGTCTTTAAGCTGCCATTAAGTAGTATTCCTCCATTGTATTGCTGCATGACTCAAAGCCGAGTCAATGGCAGAGAAGCAGAACTTCCAGGTAATACACAGTGAACGAAGACTTGTATGACCCAGTCCCACATGGCCAGACACATTATACATGTGTAACAACTGCTGCACAGTTTGGCTAGTGAGGGACGGTCAACTTGGTTAGGCATTTATAAAACAATATAGAGAAAAAAGGTGAGTTCTATGTTTACAAGAGCACCTGGGTCAACTGGCTAGTGTTTACAGTAGGCACAATGGGAAGCCACATTTGGTTTTAGATCCATCCATGTGAAAGCCTTCAGTAAATATGGTTGGAAAGTGTGGCTGAAAGCACACATCTGTATGATATGTAAGGAGAAACACCTATTTCCAAGGTGCAGCAAGAATCAGTCTGGAGAGGCAAGCGATCCTTTTAATTCTGTCTAGCATATATATATCTTGTGACCAATCAGCATCGTACTGGTAGCTACGGGCGTGGTTTAGATGTGATGACTTAAATACAACAATGGAGGTTCCTACAGATGGTTCATCCAATCACCTGCCAAATACTTTTCGAAAGCGGCTGCCTTATAAAAACAGTATCAATGGATGCCTCCCCAGATGGTTGTGTGCATAGAACTACATTCAGTGCCTATCACAACCATCTGCTGTGTCAGGTTAAGAACAATTTGCCCTGAGTCAGTAGAAAAATGAGACAAATATAGATATTATCGTAGCAGGGTTTCAGTGCATAACAACCCCTTCATTACAAAGCTAAATGCAAAGATGAAAGTTCAGTGGTGCAGGACAAAGCTCTTGACACCATGTTCTTGACCAAGGGCCGATCAGCATGTGTGGCCAACACCATAGGAGGAGATTATTTCAGGTTCATCTATGGCTACTTACGCGGTGTACTCGTACGGCAGGACTGACTCCACAGAATCCAGCCTGTTCACAAACACCTCAATGGTAGACTAGATTGGAAAACAACACGGAGAACATTTGTAAACAAAACAGACATGCGTATTTGATTAAAAATGTACTTCTGGGTGTAGTATACAATGTGAAAATTGTATACTACACACTAACAGGTAGTTTCACAGTCTTATGTTACAGCCTATTATATTAATGGTCGTTACTGCATTTATAAAAGCAATACATTTCTGCTTGGTCACACGGTCTTTCACCAAATAAGCTAGCTACAGCACTAGCATTAGCTTGTCTTTGCCTACACCTCGCCGTTGTAATGGTCTTTCACTTTATTTGACTGTTGCAGAACAGTATGTGTTACCTTACAGTCCGGCACGTCGCTGCCACTGCCATCTTTCACATGCTCGCAGAAGCTGACAGGTGCCAGGCCAGGGAGGTAGAAGCCCGCAGAACGCGGAAGACTTAGCAGAGCCACGGACAGGAACAAGGAGAGGGCACTCATCTTCTTTCCCTCACGACGCGTTTACACGCTAATATGTCAATACGGCTGTGCGCTCCCGCACGCTGGTTAATAAGCATTGGAGAACAAAAACGCACTCATGCGACAGGCAGCACACACCCGTTGTTGGGGAGCCCGTCTGGTCTGCAATGCCTGTGGTAGACCCACTTTCACAGGATGACAGACACGTCATCCACGTACACGACGGATGTTTTCGTTCCCATTGGGAGTGGAGCATTGTGGGATGTTGGAGGACAGCAGGCCAAAATGCCTACATGCGAGTGTTGCACTCACGTTATTGACAATGGAAATGTTAATATTACAATTAGTGGATTAAATATAGTTATCTATTAAACAATTATATTTCTGAATGTTTAAACTGTCAATGTTTACACCCACCTTCCACAAAATTAACTAAACCTGCTTATACTGTGAATTACTAAAAGGTAATTTTGACTTTAATTAAAGTGGTTAGTTTATGCCGTTTCAATTCCATTTTAATTTTAGCTAATTTTGATGTTAACAATTGTACAGAAGTATGAAACATTATCTAGAATAAATAATACGTTATTTCATGGTTAACAATTAAACCTATAAGCTCACCTCAGATACAACAAAATAAATATAAAATTACAAAACATTCTCATAAGTTGGTTTTATATTAAGTGTCTATGTTCAATGTTGATCATAGAAAAACATTGGCATGTGCTTTTTATTTTTGTAAACCTTTGTTAGTATCATACTAACCCCCCTTCCTTCCTCTCCACAAGTTATGGTGGGGGTTTTTATATTTGAAGCATTGAAAAGCGAAGTCATGGATTCTGGAGAAAGCTTGATAGTTGAACTCAACTTGATTAAAGAATAAAACACCCCTCTCTACAATGCCATAGGATGCTCCCTCAGAAGCTCAACCCCTGTGCGCAACCCCCTATATTGAAAAAGGTTAAGGCATTGTTGTGGTGCGGTCTGCACCACTGTCTTCCTATTTACAGAGCCAAAGCTGTGTAGAAACAGCAGCTTGTTTTTTCAGCACGCACACACAATGGTAAATTTGACAAAAAGTGTACTAACCTTTGACCTTCCATGAATAATTTAAGTACAATAAAGTTCAATACAAGAATGATCAAATCCAACACATCTGGAAATGTCCCAAACAAGTTTACAGGTGTTCCATTGGTGCTTAAATCTAAGCTTTTTAGACTCGTGTGTTTGCAAGTAAAAAACTCAAAGCTAAATAAATGAATTCTATTGCATGTGATTATATTGTGGGAACAGAAGAAAGAAAAAAAAAAAGAAAAAAAAATAAACCCCCAAAACAAACAAAAACACAAGCTGTTGGGATTCCAAAGTGCACTTTCATTGAAAATATACTGTTCAAAGACAAACAAACAAACATTCTACTATACTGAAATACAAAAATTTCCATGACGATATTTACAGGATAATGAACCAAAAACAGTTGCGCTTCTGGTTCGCAGGTCACATCTTGACTGTGCTGGCAGGCAGGGTCGATTTGTCCAGGTCATCAAAGTACGCATGGCTCATAGCCTGACGTGCAGAGATCCTCTTGGGAGGGTTGTAGATTAGCATTTTCTGTGTGGGCGGAGCAGCAAACGCAAAATTAAAAAATGTTAAATTATACCAAGAGGACCACAGGATATGGCAAACCACATCGGCTATATAAACAAAGAACAGAGGACCTGGGATTACAACACAGAGGGAGTGTTATGTCATCGTCTGCTTAGGACGCAATCGCCCCACTACACTTTACATAAAACATTCAAAAGAATATTAAATAGGTGGAGGCAGTGATGGTGGAGAAAGACTGTCAGTACATTAGCAACTCTGTGCTGAATGTCTGATATTGATTTTTATATATAGTGTCGTGCATGTCAGTCAAAACACCTCTCCTGTCAATTAGGCGGGCCTTGACGCGGTTAATAATGTAGTTATAAACTATTTGTATAGCACCTTTCATACACAATGTGCAACTCAACGTGATTTACAGTTAAAAACATTTGGAAAACAAGAAGGATGAAGGGAAGAAATTAAATTAAACAAAAAGAAATAACAGAAAACAAGGTAAAAGCCATGAAAATAATAAAAACCATTCCCTAGAGGCCAATTTGCTTTATCCCTCCAACTACCTTGGCCCCTGTTAATGAACTCTGCTAGCGGTATTTACCTGCCCATGCCACATCTTTAGTTATCTGCGTGACTAATTACAAATCAACTAACTTCGAAAACTCTAATACATTTTTTAAATTCTCCCTTCAATGTCATAGGGTGCTCCCTCAGATGCTCCTCCCCCACATTGGAACACTATGTTTCGGCCTGTCTTAATTATATCTGCGGTGCCCCCGTGGACATAAGTGCGACCTGCACATCAACGCCCGGAGCGTGTGTACTCACAGCCATCAGGTCAAGGCCGTTCTTGTCCAGGTTCTTCACCATGGAGGAGAGGTGGCCAGACTTCCACTTGGGGAAGGTGTTCTTGTAGTCCGGCAGGGACTCCACATCGGGCCACACGTCGTTGTTAGGGGTGCCCAGGGTCCTGGACAGAAGACCAATGCATTTAAAAAAAAGGCGGACCGTAATGCTACAGTATGTTAGGCTAACATACCAGGGGTATCTGGCTTACAGTCAAAACCTGCAAAATTAACCCTCCTGCTGTCCACCGGGTCAAAATGACCCAAACGCACTAGCTCTTTGTGGCAGAATGCGCCAACCTTAATTCTACAGCTTACACAGACAAATGATGTGCACTGCTGGCACAACATGGTGTGTGTTTGAAACAAGAAGACAACAGGAGGGTTAAGGACATCACAAGGGCTCAATCAGACACAATCAGGTGGTGCCATCTGGTGGCACAACAACATACAAGGACAACAGGAGGGTTGGAAGTAACGTGGGGTCTGATGCAGTAATGTGTGCTTCGCTACGTATGGAAACATACCTGAAGATCCTGAACAGCTGGTCTATCTCAGAGTCTCCGTGGAAGAGGGGCTTCTTGGTGGCCAGCTCAGCGAAGATGGTCCCGATGCTCCACACGTCCACCGGGGTCGAGTAGCGAGCCGCCCCCAGCAGGACCTCTGGGGCGCGGTACCACAGTGTGACCACCTGGGGGCGCACGCACGCACACACACACGTTAAGAAGACATGACACACACACACACACACACACACATTAAGACGACATGACACACACACACACACACACACGTTAACACGACATGACACACGTTAAGAAGACATGAGACACACACACACACACACACACACGTTAAGACAAGACCACACATCCCACCTCGTGTGTGTAGACCCTGACGGGCACCCCAAACGCCCTGGCCAGGCCAAAGTCAGCCAGCTTGATGACGCCCTTGTTGTCGATGAGGAGGTTCTGGGGCTTGAGGTCCCTGTGCAGGACCCTGCGGCAGTGGCAGAACTGGATGCCCTCCAGGATCTGGTAGAGGTAGCTCTGGGGACGGCACGCAGACACAAGCATAACCAGGGGGCGACCAGAATGCCTGGGCAACAGACCTCAACCCCCCCACTGTCCCAGCGCACTACCTTGTTGTGCCAGCAGAGGGCGCCAACCGCAGCAGACATATGACGCGACGGTGGGTGGGTGCCACCTGTTGGCGCAACAAGTTTGTGAGTTTGAAACCCCGAGGACAGCGGTGGGGGTTTAACCCTCGTAATGTACTCAGAAATATAGTATTTGGCCACACGGTGGCGCCATCTGATTGTGTATGATTTATGTGTTTTTCAATTGGCATTGCTGAGTGTATTAATTAATTAATTATTTATTTATGCATTTGTTTTTTTTTTTGTTCCTTTTACCCTTCCTGTTGTCCTTGGGTTTCAAACGCACACCTTGTTGTGTCAGCAGTGCACATCATATGTCTGTGTATGCTGTAGAATTAGGTTTAGCGCCTTCTATCTGCCACAAAGAGCTAGTGATTTGGGTCATTTTGACCCAGAGGACATCACGAGGGTTAACCACGTCAGTGGAACCGTGTACTATTCTGTTATATTCTATTCCCATCTGAGAGACCCAGTCAACTAGAAAACAAGTTTGCTGCATAGTGAGGAGTCAGAACCGCAGGGAATGTAGCCATGCTAAATTATAGCACTGTAACACATAGATGTCTCTGCTTTGGCCACTGGAAACAAAAACAAAATGCAGTGATGGAGCTAGGGGAAGACATACAAACCAATTGGTTGAAGGCTGCTCTAGTGGTTTCCATATCAACCAGTGGTCTACGCCCAGTAGGAGGCAACAACTATAAACCATCCCCAATGTAGTGTGTCCAGACCCTGTTCACCAGGTGCATTGTGGGTCGCATCATTAAAAGAGGCTACCAAGACGCCACCGCCAAGCTGGACACGATGAATCACAACCAACTAGGAGGATTCTAAGTCGGGGCCACCGTCCACAAGCCCCTGAACTGCCCCACGCAGCCTGCAGAGCCCCCGGGCGACAACACACCTTGACCAACATGGCTTCCATGTACTGTCCGGATGGGATGGAGTCCAAGTACTTCTTCAGGTCCATGGACAGGAACTCAAATATGAGGTAGAGACGGGACTCCTGCATTAGGACATCCAGTAGCCTGTGACACACACGCACGCACACACACACACACACAGGCGAGGATGTGAATGTTAAATGACAACACATTCCTTACATGGGCCACAGTGGCACAGTGAGTAGAGCAGGGGCGGCGATAGGTGATCAAGAAGTCCTGGTTCGAACCCCGCTAACTCCTCAAGTGTTGAGGTGTCCTTGAGCAAGACACTTAACCCTAGCTGCTCCCGGTCATGTGGCTCCACCACCATGTGTAGCAATCATGTAAAGCGCATTGAGTAGCCGGTAGGTTAGAAAATTACTATATAAACTACATTAGTTTGTACTCTGCGTATTGTGATTGTTTACCTGTTATCTAATCTATTGATATTAAACTGCGTGTGTGAGAGAAAGAGAGTACACATACCTTACAACGTTGGGGTGCTGCAGCTCCTTAAGCAAAGATATCTCTCTCACAGCGGTGCTGGGAACTCCTTCTTCCTCGCTTTCCAGGCGGATCTTCTTCATGGCTACAATTTGGCCAGTGGCCTTGTGTTTACCTTTGTACACAACCCCATAGGTACCTACACGAAGGAGCCATATAAATTATATTATTTGGAGGCCCAAGAATACTCTACAAACAAGCAAAACAGTAACAATAGGGGATTTGCTTTGCGACAGTCTACTCAGTGACAACATTAAAGAATATGTAAAAACTAAGAGATATCAGTGACATTGCCCGCATAAACAAACAATGCTAAAGAGATATTTACCTCATTAACTCACGTGTTGCATTACAATAAGAATCAAAGTTAACAACTCGTGATGGAACTATAGTTACAATTTACAAACTGCATGTTAAAAAAATCAGGGGTTACCTTCTCCGATTTTCTCTATTTTGAGGTAATCCTCCATTTCTCTCTGAAACACGAACATGTTTAAATTAAAAACAATGGATCTCACATTAACTGTCGCTTTAAAAAAAAAAAACTCTGTATGCACGTTACGTTACTGTGATACTGTACGGGTACTGTAGCTGAGAAAGTTATGGCATGGAGTTTCAACTTTGCTAAAACATAAAGACAAACACCTATAAACTATGCCTACTGTAATATCGCTGTAAAATGAGAAAATAAAAGTAAGCTAGCTAAAGTACCGTGCTGTACAGTAGTGATCGATTAAGAAAACGAACTTCTCATGTCTCAGTCGAATATATGTGGCATCATAACCACTTATCAATAAAAAAAAAAACAAGTTAAATACTTGAAAATCATATTGTCGGTCGGCAAGAGATCAAAACACAGTCGTATTTACCTGCAATTGACAACAAAAACTTATAAACTTTTTTAGTTACAAAGTGTGAACGACCTCTTCCTATCTTCTACTGTACTGAATGCTTTTCAAATGGCCGCGCAACAGCGGTTCAAAACTGACCAATCAGCTCTCTTGGGATATTTCAAAAAGGACCAATGCGGAAGAAGGCGTACAAGAGTGTGTGTGTGTGTGCGTGTGTTAAAACGCGCCACGCTTCCCGGGAAGCGTCCCGCAGACATACTGCCCCCTAGTGGCTGGCTACCATAGGCACGTGAATACGGTATTCGAGAACGTCCGTTTTTCTACGGGGGCCATGTTTAGGATTGCCTACTTACCGGTGGTTATTAATGGCAGGCGTCGTTATCCTTTTGCAACTAGTGTTGACCAATCTTGAGAGAACAACCAACTGTACTTACCAAAACAATGAAGCTCAATTTCACAGGCCAATGCCTAGCATTTGTTGCCTGCGTACCGATTGGACTACAATGTATTTATTACACCATAACAGGCTACTCTTTTCCATATTAGCCAAGGATGTGATAATTAAAGTACTGCCTGCATCATGGAGGAACAGTTTATAAAAAATTATAAACAGTAAAAATATAGTTTGCACAAAACCGCAAGGTGGCGCTTCACGCTAAACTGACTTGATAAGCAGTCATGTATTCCTCATGTTAAATAATGGAAATCGTTTTATAACATTATGCCTACATACATGTGCGATGAGACATGGAACTCTTATTGTCTAGCCTGTTTTTTTGGTAATGGTAATCTAGATGGGTACATATATACGCACATCCATATTTCTAGAGGTTTTTTAATAGTCACTTTCAGTCCGTTTTCCTTCACGGTTTGTCCCATTCAGTTATAAATGGGGTTAAAATAGTGAGCAGAATGTGCCGCATTTAATTTCATCGTCACATATGCAAGGCCAGCAGAGTAGTTACAAAGTCAACCTTTAATTAAAAACCCCACATTAGCATTTGTCACTATTGTAATACAGTCAAGACCAAACAATAGATATTAAATCTTTATTAGACAGATGACAATTTTAGAAAACACAGTTCTGTAGTACAAATGTCTTTATTATTTTGTGATGTCCATTACTCATTATGGAATATTTATAAATGTAATTTCTATGAAAAACAAGTCGGAAAAACAGAAGAGCTCCATTAATCCATTTCTCACTGTGGGCCCTGTGTACAAACTCACTGTTTACCATTCCCATTGATGGGCAACTTCTTGAAAGCGTCAGACTCCAGTAAGGCCTTGATTTTAGGACGTGCCGACAGCTTCTCTACAAATGTCTTGAGAGTGGGGAATGTATCCAGGCAACCAGGAGCCAGAACAAGGTGGTTGAGCAGAAGGTCGAACAAGTTGTAGTCGGCAAAGGACACCTGAAAGTAAACAACACATGATGATGGACCAATCATGTTACTCCCAACAGGTCTGGGATTAGATGACGTTATGCAAACAGAATAGTTACAATAGCTGTATACCCTATAATTATAGAAATACAAGTTGTTTAATTTGCTTCTATAATAGAAAACAAAAAGAACCAATGTAAAACGCATGCATATTTTATTAGATGACTAATGCTAGATCAAAAGTGGGATCTCCTCGAGTGAGGACACTGGGTTTAGCCTTGATGCATTTACACTCTTGTTAAAAAAAACGTATTTAGCTTCTGGTGAACAATGGCTCCAACTTCATTATCTCAATACAAAGTCTCATGTCGACATTTGGCATAAAAGAACCCATTGTCTCTAGACTCCTCCTTCACATCCACAGTTTCTCAAGGAGATATTTGTGGACAGTTGGCTGAATTGATAATCATCTCTACTGATATGTATTCTCAAAGTAGTCTAGTTTATCATGTTATGGTGAATAGGCAAGATCACATTACACTGTTGGGAACTGTCAGCTTCCAATACCTACTGCAAACATTTGCTATAGTTGCTAGGCTACATATTTAAACAGTAGTTTGTCACATCATACAGTACTGATAATATTTTCACGCATAAATCTACAAAGACCCTAATTTCCTCCTTTTGTGTGGGATAAGCTAAAAGAATGCTAAACATGCAAACACACTATACAACTAAACATGCCAATTCATACAACAATACGGTGGCAATTTGTAAACACTAAAGTTACCTTGTTCCCAACAAGAAAGCCAGTGTTCTGTTTGGCCATAAAAGCTTCAAATTTGGATAGGTGGTTAGGCAGCTCTTTAATGTACGTGTCTTTGTTGGTGTCCTAAGGAGAAAATTAGAACAAAATTAAAACAAAATGCGTTTCTCCCAGTGACCCTCAACAGTAAATATTCCTGATCTTCCACACAACTGCTACAAACGTGCCATAGTGTCTTCAGTAAGACTTACGTATTCTTGGTAGATCAACTTAATGTATTTCAGACGGAGATCCTCGACACCATCGTTCATCATGTCGATGAAAGATGCCTCAGTGTCGTCCTTCCCATATGCCCCTGGAGGGAACCACAACCCAGAACCCAAAACAGTTGGTCAAGGACGCTTAACTTCCAAGTCATATGTAGCAAGAGGAACCGGGAATCATTACATTTCAGGTTCAACATTCAGCACATAGGCTTACATATTGCTGTTATTTAGCAAAGAAGTTGAGCTGTCTATTTGCCAACTTTGTTAAAAAGGCTGGATGATATTGTTCTTTATCCATGCCTCAACACACAACTACAGGCCAGTTTAGATGACATAGGAGACAAAACAAGAACGGAGAACAAAGTACAGGCTTTTAGAATGTCTCTGGTTAAAACAGTAATATCAGATTAGTATGGGAAGAGCTTAAATGCTTTATATGCACATTCATAATCCAGAACATTGAATAGTATAAATACAACCGTTTGGAGGAATTTACCATGCTTACGACCCAGGTGTCTCAGAAAGGCGTTTGATTGATACAAAACCAGACCTCCATCCTCAAACTTGGGCAACTGGCCAAATACCTGCAGAAAAAGAAAATACACACTTATTGTATAGAATTCAGAGAACCTCCATAGTACTTTTCCGCAAATGATTAAAACCGCCACTTACACAAGTGGTCTTCAGGTCTCCTTTCATCCACTCCTCAAAGTTGATATTTATGTCCTTCCATTGCTGGCCCTGGTCGGCCAACATGATCTTTATGGCACCACAGCGCCCTACAGCACACAGAGAGCCCACAATGGTACCTTCTAAAGCTACAATCACAGTCAGCTCAAAGGTACATGGGTGCAATGAAAACAGTATCTGACTTAAAAGGTTTAGAATATTCCTAGATGACACACCAACTTTATTACATGCGGTCAAGTACAGCTAGCATTTCATTTTTATATAGGCCTTACTGGTCTGATAATCATTAAACAGGAATGTTTGTGGTTACGCTGTTCTTTGCAAAGCTGGTCTGACATGATTTTACGCCATTATACGGTCATGCATTCACAAGCTACTGACTTTCGACTTCTGAATAACAAGACTAAACTGATTTTAAACACTCCCATTCATTGTCATGAACCTTCAACATCTAATGATTACACAATATCATGCAGTGGCATTTTGTTTGACACTTCAAAAGACCAGAATAATAAGGGTGCTTTGTCCAGCCACTACAGATGTGGTGGCATCACTAGTGGCTGGACAAAGCCACTAGATATGATTAGTTCATTCTTCTACTGTAAATTTAAATTGCCTGCATTTTTACAGTGCTTTTCTAGCCTACCTGCCACTCAAAGCACTGTACATTATTGCCTCACATTCACCTACCGATGGTGGTGCAAGCCATGCAAGGAGCACCTAACCACCGGGAGCAATTGGGGTTAGGCATCTTGCCCAAGGATGTTCGCAGGTAACTAGACCCCACTACTGACTCTTACTATGGGTCTACCAGCTGTTCCTCACAGAGGATCACATACAATAGAGGAAGAGCAGTTCATTGTCAACCAAGCCCTCTCTTTCCACTTACCCCACCCAATTTTGTAGATTGTGTGCACAAACGTTTGCTAAATTATGAAGGACGTGTAAACATGAGATGTGGCCAGGCCGGTCTTGCCAGACGCTAAGCATGCTGGGTAAAGCTGCACCTGCCACTAAAGGGTAGGACTGTTCACCAACCAGATGTCGGCAAGACAGGCGGAAACTAGCGGAAAGTAGCGGAGCTGAGCGTCACTTGTCCCAGTTATCAAGGGATGTCTGCATGCCAGAGTCTGTTGGCCCGTTGATGCATATTCAACATGCTGCATCGTAGGATGCAGCAGTTGCACCGATAGTCAACAAGCACAAGATGAGTCAACAGGGGGAGGAAGCTTAGACCAGGATAGTTATTCTACACCGGGTCCAATTTACTATGGCAGTTTGGACCCAAGGCAGAACATTATTTTTATAATGTAAAAGCTGAAGGCCATCTGTTTGCATAGAATCTCTATTTATATTTTCAACATGCTTTCTGAGGAGCTACTTAACCTATTGTATAAACATTACTATGGCAATCATAAATGTATTGCTTCACCTAAAAGATTATAATTAGGCAACAGCTAAATTCTATTAAGAATTAAGAGTATTAAGAAGCATATATCTCTTACAGGTGTACATCAGGCCTGAGGTGATCGCATCTACAACCTATGGCTGAGCCTGGGCGTCACCCACCATAATATATCCTGCCTGCAATTTCTGAAGGGTTGCTTTTATATGTTGCTTTTATCATGATGCAGGCCATTCTAGAAATGTAAGTGCAGCATAGGGGTTTCCACTGATCAGGATTAATATCATCATAATTTGAGTTGAACTGATGAACACTTGGATCCATTTAGTCTCTCTCTCTCTCTCTCTCTCTC
>JAODUG010000007.1:41317-53612 GCA_027564795.1 Aphredoderus sayanus
ACACATCACACGTGCTTCTCACTGCCCTATGCATCGCAAAGAAAACCATCCTCATGAACTGGAAGGCCAAAAAGAATGTAAGTATGACCAAATATAGGAAACTCCTCATAGACCACATTAGCATGGAGAGAATGTCTGCTTCGAATGTCTGCCTCCTGGGGCTGGAGGGCTGGAGCTGCTGTCATGGGGTGGCTGCTGTCCATTTTCTTTGGGGGATGGCGGGGGTGTGTGTTGGATGCGGCCTCAGGGATGGGCGGGGTTCAGTGGTTCAGGGCCTTGGACCTCTTGGTTTGGGGCGGGTTTGCGCACTGGGGGACTGGACCCCTCTGGACCCGTCCTAGTGTGGGGCGGGGCTGTCGGTGCTTAGGGGGCTCTTTCTGCAAGCCCTGGGCGGGAGGGACCTGGCGTCCTCCTGCCTAGGGGTCGGGGGGTGGGGCTGAATGGTGGGGACAGTCAGCAACCTGCCACCAGTGGGGAGGACCACGGTAGCCTCCCTATGACCTCTCTCACCTTCCCTCCTCAGTAATGTCTCACTACATGCACTACATATACATTTTTTTTTTAATGTTATTTAAAATAATTATAGAGAAAAAAAAAATATATAAAGATTTCCGTCATAGTCATTCTGCCTACCTTCACCTGCCATAAGAAGAGCAGGTGTTTCCGTAACCAATAAAAGTGTAAATGTCCCGGAGGAGCTGCGTGTGGTCATATGGTTAGCAAGTGAGCATGCACAATTCAAAGATGTATACGTTTTATCCTAGGTTAAAATAAACGGGGATATTTTTTTAACTGTGCAAATGTGACAGGTGACTCGAAATGACGTTTTTACTCATTTAAAAATACTCTGTGTCTGTGCTAATAAGGATGTAGCCTAAAACATAGAACCCTAGTCACACCATATACTCTATTATTCCCCCAGGACCAACTAACACATTAGCACTACATCAAACTACTGTTACCAACAGGCATATAATATCACAATGGCAAAGTAATAGGCTCCATCAGTGAAGAGCTGCAGAATAAATGTGTATAGGTTCATAATGGATCATTTCTAGCCTCTTGTAAGACATCCATCCCTCGGGAGCTAGATAGGGCCATGCCTCGCTCTGAAGATGTAGGTCAGGTGTGTTAATGGCAGGAAATAACCCTGACCCACTGGGTTAAAACCAAGGTAGTACATCACAGGTCACTTTATGAGTCTCCTTTTATATTATTATTACTCTAGAGCCAACTACTAAGCTAGCATGTGCACTTTATGTAGTTTACTGTAGGGTGTTTGTGTTATTTCATGTTGCACCTTGGTCCGCGAGAAACATTTAATTCAATTTAAGCAATAAATGAATGAACCAATAAAGTTTATCTAATATTCTGAAGAAGATTTGGCCACCTTTATCTAAGGCTAGCATCCACCAGGTGTAAAAGTCATTCTGCAGTTCTAGGGTAAAAACACAGTACAAGACAAGGGGACACTCTTTTACGGAGGTGTCATACTGTATGAATGCAAGGGCTCTACTGCTTCTTTGGATACTAAACACTGTTTGTTTAAATGATTACAAAGCCAATTAAAAATAGTCAACAGCCACTATAACCAATAGAGATGAGCAACTCATCAACATGTAGAAAATACACATTTACAATCTACTGGTCTTTTATACTCAAGATTATACACTATAAGTACACAAGACTTTTCTGCTCTCTCCAGCAGACACCTCCACAGTATCGAAAAGAACACTAACAGACATCAGCAGACAACCTTAGCCAAGCAGCACCAAGGCTAGATCTTTTTCTGATCTGCTGGGTTGGAAGACTGTGTATTCTAGGCTTTAGCATCATGTACGTTTGTTTGTTGTGAGTAGCATCCTGGTTCCATAGTCAGTACTCATCTAAATTTCAGTGTTCAAAAGCCTTGAGTGTACTTTTGTCTTTCCCTAAATTTAAATGTGACAATTATTGTACAAGAGTGAAAGATATGGGATTTAAAAAATTACAAACAGAGAACAGAAAAACACAAGACTTGTTCAACTCAATGAAAATATAAATGTAACCCGACACATAAGACATTATGGACACAAAACAATTAGCAATAGGATCAGTAATACGATTTATAGTGACGTACAGAAAATTACAGAAATGAAAAAAGGTTCCATTCCCTCAGTTTTGCTATTTCATGATGTATGGCAAGGTTAAACTGAAGCGGTGCTCTCTTTTCGCAAACATTCTTTTTGGTGCTTTGAACCGCTTCCTGGCAAGGACAACCCATTGTATTCATAAGTTAGACTGAGATAAACAACTTTGTTGGTGGATAACGGGGTGAAAAAAACACTTAGATGATGTAATTCGATGCAGACATATAACAAGATGACATTGTAGATCCAGTTATATTCTGAATGTAAGCACTGTGGATGTAAACTAGTTAAAGGGATGCCTTGGGATTGCCAGTTTCATTTACATCTGCCAGTCTCTCTCTTTATTTCACCCTGATCCACTGCTTTGAGGTTTGAATACATAATGTCTACGCCTGTGAAAATATATATCTTGACTTGTGCAAAGTATTTCCCAGTAAGTCCCCAAAACATACAACTCATCTATGTTGTTACACAAAAAATAAATAGTCATCTTGAATAGTGAATCTGTCCATCATATAACTAAATATTACTAGACAGCTAATATTAATACAACAATCTACCAGGTAACAATGGCCTCTGCTTATACATTAATATCCAAAAATACAGTATATTGTTATGTATTTAGCAAACAGCATCTTGATGCTGATGTAAAAAAGCTGGTATCAATGCAAACTAGTTCACCTGTACTGAGCATGTACCCAGCCTAGCCTTATTTCATCCAGAGTACCAGCCATTCCAATTCGTTGCCATGGTGATGACCTGGATAATACTTCAGGCAATCTCCATTACTTGAACGCTACCAGTAGTTTCATGCCAAACTTTGGATTGAAGCTGCTATTTCTCTTTCATCCTGATATAGTCAAGAGATCTAAACAAGCTGACGGAATAATGTGGTCAGTTATGACAGTGGTCCTTAAATTGGGGGTGTGGACCATCAAAAGAACAGCTTGTGCTGCAAGATGTTTTCATGATTTTGTAATAAATCCTCTTAAAGTTGAACCCAGCCTGACCCACAGTGGTTCACATTGGAAGCCCATCCCATGTGAACGTGTACCTGTGGATGATGTGCTGACTCTGCAGGTAGTCCAATGCCAGGGTCATCTCACACAGGTACAGCTTCACGGCCTCCTCTGTGAACTGGACGTTCTGCTGGAGGTGGTAGCGGAGGTCTCCTCCTAGCAGAAGGTCCACCACCATGAACATGTCTTCCTCATCTTGGAACGAATACCTGGGCAGTCCCGGGGAAGGGTGAGAGGGCAATCAAGACAAACAGCATTGTTGAGAAGGATACACACATTTACACAAGCTGTGCAATGAAATTGTTATGCACAAGCTAAGGGGTGGGAATATTTTTTTTTTATGATAGCATGTCCCTTTTTCAATGTACACCTTATTTTCCTTGTGTTAGTTTCATGAACCAGATATAAAAATATACTTAAATGTAGGCTATGATACCACAACAATGCTATCATATTGCATGTCTCGTATCGTCTAGATTCCCACCCCTACTTCTTGTGCTTGCGTGCTAGTGATCCTGATGTACAGTGTATGCGTATAGACACGTGCCATCCATAATAAGCACACATACAGAGAACAAACACATTTGGAGCTCATACCCACACGTAGCCACTGTAAAACATGCTGTAAATATGCACCCGGCTGTGTCCCGTAACTATACTTGGACAAGTTTCAATCAACGGGCATTATGCATGATGCATATTCATGCACATGTGTCAGCGTCAGCAGGAGTTGATTTGAGGACTGTATGTGTGTGCACTTCTTAGTAGCCTCCAAACAGTAAAGCATGAATAGTTCTGCCACTTGTTTGCAGAATGGGGACAAAATGAAAGGCAGCAATTGCCCAATTAAAAGCTAGGTAAGATCTTAAATGACTTAAAAGACTATTTATGCTGGTTCCCTAAAGAATTCTGTCAAATTATTAATCAAACATCAAATTAAACTAAATTCAGACATCAAATAATCCTCAAGGGTATTATTTCTAATCTTCGAGTGGATTTACGTTTTGACCAACAATACTGAACAAAAACAAAAACGAAACAATGGGTTCACAGTTCCATGTACACTGGGATCTAAAACAGTAACTCATCTAAGAAAGATAATAAAATAATTGTTTCTGGCAAAATTGTTTCTTAGGCCTCCCACACAGTAAAACAGCCTACTCTCAATTCACAGATAGCCCACTGGTTCCCTTGTGAATCGTATATCAAACTCAGTTTTGATTGTTACTGAACTAATGCTTTAGGTTTCCATTAAATAAGTGCTACTGTGCCATTATTACTTGTCTTGGGTGCAGAGGGTTTTCTATATATCTTATAGCATACACTCGAACACTTTGATTGGCTCCATTCAGTCTCAATTTCTTGCCTCTCTATAAGTGGGAAATGGGCAACAGAGCAAAAATCATCCTATTTCTTCTACAGATCGGTTCTGCCTCGAAGCAAAATCAATTTCAAGTGCTATCGGCTCTCTTCTTTTCCCCAAAAATAATACACAGATTAACTGATGAAATGGCCTGGTTTTTAAACAGGTAACAGACTCAATAAACACTAATTATCACATCTCCTTTAGAGGAGTAGGCCCTTCTAAAGACAAGGGCATTTCAACCTGGTGTATTAGATTCCTGTGAAATACCTCTGTAATTATAACTGACTCTTCACAAGACATCATATAAAACACCAAGAAGACAGCAACATTGAACGTTATCCTACCATATAAAAGGTCTTGTGGCCTTTATATACTAAAACTACCTTCTACTTATACTCATCCAGTCCTGTGACATCTGAATAGTGAAAGAAAACATCAAGGAGGAGCCTGAGCAGCTTCACCAGAAGGCCAGCCACAGGCCGCCATTTGCCGCTGGCAGGGTTCCTTTATTCTCGCCTTTTTATCACCTCCTTGTCACTGGCTGATTTCTGGTGTCCAGCGGACAGGTGAGCTGTTTCCGGAGCTGACCCTGTCACCGCTGTGCTGAGTGGAGTGCAGCCCTCCCCTCCCTCTATGCAGCAGAGCGCGGCTGGCTTGTTGGCACTACCTCACTTTCACTAAAGGTGACAAGGAGATGTCAGACTGGCCGACAAGTGGAGCGTATCAAAACTCCCGTCACCTTTACAGCCCTGGCACGGACAGAAGACATGATGGAAACAGACAGCGCCAGCTTCTGGGAACACTTTTTTCCCATTAAAAGCAATGCGCAATATGAAATCAGCGCACACAAACAAATCTGTGAGATATTTCTAGGGAGCACCGGGCCATAGACATGAAACGCCTGCAGAACCCATACTGCCACCCCAGCTAAACTCATCTCTATCCAGATAAACCCTAACAGGATAAAAAGATGAGTAAGTGAGAGAAGATGAAATGTGAAAGGTTCTGTGTTAAATGTAAAGTGTAAAAGAAGGCCAGGCAGGGATCATGAGATCCGGTGAGACAAGATTCACATCCAGCGGCCGGGGGAGGCCACCAGAAACGGCCAGCGGCATGCTGGGATCAGTCACATCACCAAGAGAGGGAGGTTAGCAGGCTGGAATGAGTCCGAAAAGCAGCCTGAAATAATCAGGCCACAATGACAAATGAGCCCATGGAGGCAGAGAAAAGAGGAGAGGGGGAGATGGAGAAATGGAGGCAGTGCTGTAGAGGGAGGCGCAGTTTTATGGGAGCAAAGAGAGCAAGAGTAGAGGACAGAATGAAGATGGCAATTTTGCTTTCCTTTACTTGGTCTATAAAGTTTCGCTTGGCCTAGATAGACGTGATGGTAGAGACAAGATGGTAGGAACTGGCTGAATGCCTCAATCACGAGGCACATCCAGCCTCCGTGGAGGATTCCTCGATGCTGTGAGTGAGCACTGCCTCTCCCCTAAGCTGTCTCCTTCTGCTACTCAACCTAACACTCCCCAAACTTTGCTGGCCTGCTTTTCTCCGCAAGGTGCTCCATGAATGCCACGTCCTCTAAAAAGTGCTTCTATGAAGCGGTGGCACTTTCCGGAAAGTTTCTTGCCGTGGAAAGGGGTTTTCTGAAGCGCATAGTCTACTAAAACAGATGTGAATGCCAGACATTTTTGGAAAAATCCCATGTTTCCTCTGTTATGAGCATCATTGGAGGGTAAACTCCCTCGCAGGCCTTGTTATGACTACTAACTTGGGGTGAATAGGCTAATTTGTTTCACTGCCTGCCAAGGCCTTGTTCCATGCAGGCCTGAAATCAATACATTTCTAATGGAGGCTGAGCGGCACGAAGCACATCCTTCTTTTCCACTTCTCTCTCTCCCTCTCCCTCTCTCTATCTCTCTCTCTCCCTCTCCCTCTCTCTATCTCTCTCTCTCCCTCTCCCTCTCTCTATCTCTCTCTCGTTCTCTCCCTCTCTCTATCTCTCTCTTGTTCTCTCTGATGAGGAAATGGTCACAAAAAGAGTAAAACACTACACTCCATCCACGATTCACTCCTATCTTTGTTTTTGTGTGAAACCTCCCTTTAAAATCTGCCTTAAGATGATCCTCTGGGACTTTTCTTTAAACTACAGCTGACAGCAGACTGCACGCATGCAGTGCTAGTTACCATTCTCTGGAATTTTCTTTCCAACAACAATGCCACGTTCAGACTACCACCTCTCATCTCAGGGGAAAGTGGTCGGTTCTTGATTGCTTGGGGTTCACATTTAGTCTGTTTAAGATCTACATTCTGTGGGCAAGGGATCAATTACACTGCTACAGCTCAATGATACTGTACCTACTGTAACATGGTGCCACCAAAGGCTGCTGAGGATCTGGGTGGAATGTATGAAGCCTTCCTTGTGCGTATCAACTTAAAGGTGCTCTAGATTCTATTTTAAACATTAACATACAGTAGCAAAAAGTATTAAAGATATAGTAGAGTAATGCTGTCCTGAGCAGAGAATGACATCATACTCCATCTGTGTTGTAATCCAAGATCCTCTGTGCTTTGTTTTCACATACAGTACATGTCAGTTATCTGAGATTAGATGCTGGTGCGCTTAGTGTGACATCTAGTGGTAGAAAGTCATATAGATGCACTTTAAAGTAGGCCAAGAAAACAGTTCAGTCAGCTTCTGTTCTTGTGTTGCACACCTTAGTGAGGGATATGTGAAGATTTGGTCGGCGAAGCAGATGACAGCAAATTTTTTTGCCTCCTCCGCGTAATATATTTCATTCCATCCACAACTCCTACACATCATTTCTATCCAGCAAGGAAATGGTCATGGCAATTACTGTGGACTGCAAACGTGACATGACGGCTTAGAGCTGCCTTTGGCCAGCTGGTGGGATGCAGTGTGGGCCTTCAGGGGACACATTCTAATGAATTTCTTAGCGTCAGAGGGAACCCTTTCTAACAAGTAGCCAAATTCATGGGATCACAATAAAAGGGAAAGACAGCTTCAAAAACTAATGTGTCCGTGTTCTTGCAAGTGCACCGTACATCCTCAAAGTCTACAGAAATGCCCCTCACCACAAACTAATCAATGCTAAATCCCTGCTTAGAGCTCTCTTTACAGCCTTCTCTGGTGTTCTTAATGCCCTCTGGACTGTGTCAGCGGGAGTCATTACTTTTTCCTGACAGCTGTTTTGGTGTATTTTCCTGACCCACTGGTTCTCTTTTGCATCATCCTGGCTGGCATACTCACTCATAAGAACTTTAATCAATGACAACAGTAAATTGAATATGCTGTTTTTTGCACATGGGAATATATACAAAGTTCCCAGAATCCCCAACGTTATGATCAATAATGGCTCAGAGTGCCCAAATGCCAACCGTAGCACTCATAACGCTTTGACAAGCCTATAGCTACTGGCAGCTATTTGGTCTACAGGGAACAGTGCTTAATGGCAAATGCATCAATTAGTCTCCAATACACTTAGGCAGAAGATGAAAATATATAGCAGAATATAAGGCAAAGCTCTTTTCAATTCTATCTCATTACTTGCCAGGTGGAACAGGCCATGTAAAATACTTCACGCATATATGATCAGTGTTGAGTTGGAGCAGAAATAACAGATGTTCCACAGAACTACGCAGCAATTTGATTTCTTTTATGTGTCAGTATGCAAAGTTGTCTCCTCTTTGCAGATTCAGAGAAAGTCTATACTTTCATTGCCTTCTGTTTCTGGCACAAAGCAAGGGCTGAGCCCAGCAGGCCTTCAGAACCTGAGTATCTTCTTTGGCAATGCCTCTTACAAATTGAGCTTCACGGCAGGAGGGCACAACCAACCCAAGTTTCTGGTCAGCCTTTGCCTGCAGGCTTGCATAATGAGGCTAGCATAATTGATATGCTGGAGTGAAGTTATTTTAGTGTTTATTATTTTTTTCCCTAGCATTGCCAGCTCTGTTGAATTTACATAGGACCAAGTTAAGGACATAACAATGTAAAATTCAATGCTGAATATTAAACAGCTGCAACAGGTAGCCTACTGACTGTGGAATTTTGCTTAAAATACTTCACTTGGTTTGGCTTACTGTAGCTGTCCTCCTGTAGTTTAGCGAGGCTCTGAATCTGTTGTTCCCCCTGTGCTGCCAGGGAGTAACAGCTGCAGCTTGACGCTCGTCATAGAGCAGGTTTTGCCAGCTATCTCTCGCTTGATGTCCAATCTGGTTAGTGTGATGGCAAGGCAAACAGACCCTTCCCCTCCCCATCCCACACACTCACTCACTCCTCCCTATCCACGCATATGATACTTTCCTCCTTGTATAGGTTTGACAGCTTCCTTGTGTTTTTCAAGGAGGCTGATCAAAGCAGGAAAGATATGGCCAACAGGGTGATGCTAGCTACTGTAGATGGGACTGCAGACAGCCAGGGGTTATGTTGAAATGTCCATTATTACTAGAAACCGCAGTGTAAATTAAAACAACAGAGTAAAATAAAACAACTTTTGATAATCTACTATTTCAAAACGTGTTGGGATTAGGGAAGACTAGCACTCTGGGTGTTGGACTACCAGACAAAAGGTTGTGGGTTCGAGCTGGCCTTCTCCATACATTCCTTGAGCAAGATGACTAGTACTGTACCTACATTACCTGCTACTTAATACTTGCATTTAACTCACTGTAAGTTTCTTTGGTGTGTGTGTATGTAAAAACTATGAGAATCACTAAGGGAAGCTATGTGGGTGAGACATCATTCCACCAATTAAAGATGATGAGATTCTGGTGTAAAATGCTGTGAGTGCCAAACCAGGACCCCAATTACATTTAGAAATGTGCACTGTGCATGGAGCAAAGAGTTAGAATAATGAAAGAATAAGAACAATGAAAGTAAACTCCATTCACTAAATATCAGACCCAAGGGAAGAAGAATATGGTCATTTTAAACTGCAGTTATTATCCAATGTGTGTTATTCCCTTCACATTCCTGAATAGATATCCACATATCTATACTGTATATCTCTGCAGGGTCAATACTTTCTCCACTCATTAACTGTTGGCAAAAATATTTTGATAACTCTTTTCGCTAAAGAAAGAATACAGTCTGTGATAAATACACATTATAAACAGTTTAAAAAGATTTCTGGGCAGGTTTTGCATTAATTAACATGCAAGCCAATTGCAGCTCTCTGTTCAATATACACACGCATACAGTACATACAGTACAGACATGGACCAAGCAGACTAGAAGCACAGGCAGTGCAGACCACATAGAGACGTATAAAGTGAAAAAAACATAGGATAGTCACCAGAGATTTACTAGAAAAACATGTTCAATTTCCTGTAGGATCTCAAGCTCTCTAAAGACATTTCGGACCTCATCTCTTTCGATGCACTGCTGTTTGTTCATGTACTTCATGGCATACATCTTCTCTGTGTCTCTCTTCTGCACAATGCATACCTGCAGGAAGACAGAGACAGTAAACCCGAAAGAGAGAGAGAGAGAGAGAGAGAGAGAGAGAGAGAGAGGGGAACGGATTAGATACAGTATAAACATGCACTCACACAAATATCCAGAACTACCTACAGTATGCCTATATCTGAATTAAAATAAATAATTTACACACATACATATACTATATACATTCCAGTATAAAGCATTTATTGTCGTAAATCATTTTAAAGAGGTCGGTGGAAACAGATCACATTGCAGTATTACAGTATATCGCAAAGCTGATGCTCACCGACTGATTCAGAGAATGAAAACGGCCTTGAACATTCTGCTCCATTTACAGTAGGGTTGTGCAGGTCTTTTGTCTTTCCATCTCTAAGACCCCCCCCCCCCCCACACACACACACACACACACACACCATCTCCAACTAGACGCCCTCCCTTATCCCTGGACACTCTCATTTAACTCGACACAGACCCACTTTACCCCACTTGCTCTCACCCAACACGTTCAGCACCATCTGCACTTCATATCTCATATTGTGAAACTCATACGTCTAATGTCTAAATGCAGAACATTGTCTAAGGGCCTTTGGACATACATCCCTCTTTTGCAGCTACTTACTACAGTACATAATCCTCAAGGTGAATTAGGCTGTCGCCAGAAGAATAACACTAAGATTAAAGGTATAATCCTCGATATGTATTTGAAATTGACCTTGTCGTCGAAAACATTGAGCTGGGGGCTGGAGCAAAACCTTTTTGTTTCTGGGTGTGCTAACAAAATCAAGGACTGGAGAAATTCTGGAGAAACAATTGTTGATATTTTAACTAAGAAAAAACATCTCTCCCTTCAACGGGTGCTCCACTCCACACATTGGAAACACACTGCGATGACTATGGCATTGTTGGTTGCGGTCTGCACCACTTTCTTTGTGTTCCAATGGAGCCAGGGCCGTGTAGAAGTACCGGATAATTTTTTCAGCACATACAGGGAATGGTAAGCTAGCAGACTGTGAGGAGATATTTGGTGAATTTCACAAAAAGTGTATTTCACTTACAATCTCTTACCTTTAAGCCTAGTAAAGGTGTATGCTTTGTTTACTGGTTCAAACTATGTTAGCTGTCTAACTAGTTGTGCTGTCAGTTGCAGAAAAACATTCCTAAAAGAACAGATAGGTTTTGATTTTATATATATATATACACAAATCTCTGGACAAAGGACACAGAATAATGGGTAGCTCATTATTTTGTAATGTTTATAATATACTGTAGAATCTTAAAATAATTTGCTTTCAAGGATCGCAATCATCCACACCTTATTTAGAACTGTAATGTGCAGCTCAGAGGAAAGCAATGACTTTGTAAAGGATTTATTAATATATTCACAACACACATTGCAACAATTGAAACCAATTTATGAGACCGATTATGTTCAGTATGGAGGGGGAAAAAGTCACAATTTCAAAGCTAGAAATGTGTGATGGAATGGTTTTTCAAAGCTATCAGAGTTCGGGCTTTCTGCATAGACTGAAATCGTATGAGATGGAAAATGCAGATTAGTGCTCCAAATGTCCTGGATAAGCACTGATGCACTAGCAGAGAGAAAGATTGCTTCAGAGACAATGTCCCTCTGAGCTGTAATAGTTACCAAAGTGTCAGTAATTAATTCTGAAAACTTATCTCCCAAATGCTAATGGGAGCAATTTAACCTCTGGCTGGGTTTCTATTGTCAAATACTCATTCAGGAACACCAGCAACACAGAGGAAGGTCAGCCTGTTATGGTAAAGGCAGGAAGCTAGCTGTGGGCCAGCCCTGTACGGTGCCAAGTCGAAGCCCCGCTGGCTCTCTGCTGCCACGTGCTACCATTGGGAGAGGAACTGGCTAATAAACTGGCACATTGACCAGAACACACTGTGCCTGTCTAGCCTGCAGTCCCACGGTATGAATCACTCTCTAACCATGCGAACATTAGATTCTCGCAATCCAGAGGGACTGGCCGTGTTTCCCTGGAGGACAAATGTTAAACTCACTGTTTTCTATATGAAACCATAGTGCCTCTTCTCAAGGGATAGCTGGCTTGGCAGACAGACAATTTCCAAACAAATATTATTAACCGAATGACCACACAGTGTAGCATAATATCATGTTTAAAACAGGATTATAGCATACATAGCATAGTCCATTATACTTTTTCACAGGTGCTACAGTATGTACTTGTACACTTTCTTCCTGAACATGACTTGTTGAGTCCCTGTCCACACAGGTGTTTTGAGTTAATGGCATACACACCCTGCCTCTTGAGTCTATTTTTAAGATCGG
>JAODUG010000007.1:59437-73998 GCA_027564795.1 Aphredoderus sayanus
ATGTCACACTCTTTCAAGTGTGACATGTACTTCTGCACATACAGGGACAGACAAGCAGAGATAAGAAAGCCATACTCGAGAGGCAGGGTAAAGGGTGAGACAGTCCAGGAGAATAAGAAGAGGTTGAGACAGGCAGGTTAAATAAAAGACATATATGAATACATAAAGGGAGAGAGAGGAGAAGGGGGAGACACATTGACAAACAGGCACGTTCATAAAGCATTAATTTATCATTACTCGGCCTTACTGTCAAGTAACGCTGAGTTGTAATGCCTTGCCAGCCAGGAAGGACTGAGCCAGGAATGTCTACAAGATATTGAGCTGGTTCCTCTGGTCAAGGTGCCAATGATTCATGTAATCTGGTGTAATGTTTGTATAAATGCAGCTTTGCACAGTGCATAAGAGAGTAATAGTATAAAATCCAAGTAGCTCTACATTATTTTCTCTCACCCACTCTTGTTGTGCATTCATTTTGGCAGTTTACCTTACAGCTGTGGGTGGAATAGAGCAGTCTTTTATCATTTACATTTGTTTATTGGGTTTAAAATGTTTATCTTTCAGAAATAACAATGTGTTAAGAAACATACATAAGACTAGGACTTGCAGCACTATTGTCATGAAGTGCAAACACTGGGGATGTATCTCCACACACACACTCACTGTTCCAGGCGATACCTCCTCTATGCGCACACTCTGCCTTATTGTTGTCATACTGTTGTGTAACACTGTCAAAAATCTAAAAATGACCATAAGAGCAGTTCAAAGTCTGAGGGAAAATATTGTATTGGAATGAGCAAGACTATACTCTACTGTATAGCTGCTGCAAGGGGATCTTGTGGTAAATTACAGGTAATGCTTTCATTGACAGTTGTAATTTACACAGAGAAGTAAAACTCAAGTATGCTACAGTACGTGACTTGATTGACACACTGTGTCCAGAATATCCTTGTGGATAATACTAGGGTTACAGTGTTGCTTTGGTTTGAATCTCAGAGCGTGATTCCATCCCATGCCATAGTACAGAGTAGAACCCATTCCACTCTACTCCTCTCCCTACAGTCATTGTTCTTCACCGCTGCCACGTGTGGTTCAGATAGTGCTGGGGAAGACATTTGGAGTTGTGGAGGCACTATAATGCAATCTTGATTGCATTATACCTTTAGTCCTTCATATCTCTAACCCTTCGAGGAAGGAAACGCAGCTGCATATTTAATGCAGCATGATGGAAAAAGTTCCTTCCACTGTAGCACCATGCACCCTAGTCAGCTCAGCCATTTTAGATTGTAATTACTACAAACCACACTGTGAACTTTGCTCAGCAATTCCTCCTGTGTAGATATAGTATTAAAGCTTCTACCATGCTGAGACAACATTTACGTATGCATGTTGTGTTTGAGAATGTGGCTGTTGGTACAGGTTTGTGTGTGTGTACGTGTTTGACTAAGCACATCCTGGTAATGTGTTTTAAGGAATTCTGTTTGCATAGCTAGCAGATAAGTCATACGTGCTTTAAGGTAAGGTAGAGACTGAAAGGCAGGAAGAGGAGCATTGGTGTGTGAGTACAGTGCGTGCGAGCGACAGAGGGGTGCGCCCGTGACAGGCCTTGTGCACTCATGCCAGCCCTGCTCTACATCTCAGTGATGTCATGGAAAGAAGCGCCAGGGATGATCTGACTCCAGTCAGATAGGCTAGCTTACCATGAAATCGCACGCACACACGGACACACGTACTGTACATACAGACACACACACACACACACACACACACATACTGTACATACAGATGCACACACACACACACACAGACACCTACTGTACATACAGACACACACACACACACACAGACACACATACTGTACATACAGACGCACACACACACAGACACATACTGTACATACAGATACAAACACACACACTGTACATACAGATACACATACACATACACACATGCACAATATACTCGCAGTTTCCTGTTCTGTCAGTTGACTTTACTGGCAATTGAACCCATGAACTCTAGTAAAACTATGAATTGTGAAACAGCAGAAGAGACTTCTGACGTGACTGAATAGCAGGTAAAGATGGCTACAGTACACTCTTGTATGACTTGCTCAACAGTGCTGAGAGAATATGATACAAACTTTTTCTCTAGCTGTTCACTAATAATAATGATAATAATACTAATACAATGTTCTATTTAATATTCGCTCAGAGAATTTCCACCACCCCAGCAGGCCCAAGGAGTTTTTATTCCACACCCATGAGCATGCGTTCACAAGCTTATGGACTGCTTGTACTGTACTGTATTCACACATTCTCCTCTTACTCTATCCACAGCAGTGCGACACTATCCCTGTCTGTATGTGAGGCAAGGTTACATACCTGAAACAAATGCCCATCTTGTAGACTGTGGCTGAACCACTTGACCTGACAGATTTACATAGGGCTAGTATTTGATAAGCCACTGCATGCATGCGTGGCCTCTGCAAGCCATTTGAGTCTCTCTTTCCTGTTTCCCATGTGGCTGGCTTCAGTAAAAGTCTTAAGGCCCTGCCTGGCATCCTGGCCACGCCACCTAAACAAAGCCAGAACATTTGCGTGTTCCGTGCATGTGCTGTGTGTGGATGCATGGCACGGGCACGGGCACAGCACTGTGGTGCTTTGCATCGCACCATGGTGCCTTCCATGACCCCTGGCATCATTTGCATAGGTAGATTCGCTGGGCTGGACCGCAGGGTGGGTAACTGGTGCCTCTGCAGGCAATTATTATTATTTATTTCATTATTCGGGGTCATCATTACATTTTTAATAGCTTGGAGAAGCATTGTGTTATGGCGCCCCCTGTTTGTAAAAGTTAAAATTAAAAGTGGTTGGATTAAACCTCCTGTTGTCCTTCGGGTCATGCTGACCCAATGCACTACCTCTTAGTGGCAGATAGAAGCTTACAGAAACGTATGATGTGCACTGCTGGCACAACCAGGTGCGTTTGAAACTCGAGGACAACAGGAGGGTTAAAAGGCACAAACAAAACAAAAAAACAAAGAAAGAAAGAAAGAAAGAAAGAAAGAAAGAAAGAGACTCACAGCACTGACCCTAAAGAGATCTACACAATTGGACGCAATCAGGTGGCGACATCTGCTGGCATAATATGGTAGTGCGTTTGAAACCCAAGGACAACAGAAGGGTAAAAGATACATTTTACTCAGTTCCTCTGGTAGGATAGGTTGAAAGATCTGTAGTGTGTTAAGTACTAAGCAGTTTAAGCAACAGTTTGAAGGGCAGCTTTAAATGTAAAGCAACAGAGTTGTCCTTTTAGATACTCTCTTTGACCGGTCCTACAGTAGCTACTTAGGACAAGGTGAGAACACAGTAGGCCCCAGTTAGCCCCAGGCAGGGTTCAAGTGGCAGCATTGCATCATTGTATAAATAGCCTATCAATTCACTGCTACGCTGAATATGAAAAACATACAAAAATATTGAGGAAATATTTCAGTATTCCAATTTTTTCTGCAGAATGGCATATATATTATTATTTTTTATATGCAGGTGGTGATATGTATTGTATTGCATGTCATGTATTTGTTTCATGATAGTCTGGCAGAGCCTGTTTTAATCTGGCCCTTTTTCCAAGCAGGAAGGTTATGTGCCGTACAGTTTGACAGGTAAACATGGTTGAACTTTACCTAGCAGGCTATCCTGTTGCATTATTATTATAGCATACTGTTTGTCCCAACTGTTTGCAAAACACTGTGTACATGGTTCTGTAGTATTCGAACTACAAGGGTATACAGTCTTTTACTCACAATATTAGAGTGAGTAAATATTAGTGCAGTATCCATACAGGCCAGCAATAGGCACTGATCATTAGCCTTATATTTACACGGTATGTGACATGCTCTGTCATGTGTGTCTGTGGGACAGCTTTCCTCCCTCACTGAAATGTGACTCCACCAGCTCCAGTTAAACTACATGATTGCGTGTGCCAGAAATGAAGCTTATGGACAACAGAATAAAGGTGAAAGGCACAAGTTCATCCTGTGTTTAAGGAGGGAGAGATGGGAAGGAGGCAGGTTGTTTTTTTTGTGAGGTGGCTTGTAGCAGCATCACCACACCTGCCAATGTGTAAAAGGAATTCACTCTGTAAATGACTCTATTGATGTCTGCTGTCACCGTAAGTGTGTATTGTTAGCAGTAAAGTGTTTGGCATGTCAACATTTCACTGTCAACAGAGTTTCCTGCCAAGAGGTGTTGTAAATTTAATTGGAAAATGGTCATCTTGTTTGACTAATGCAAAAATAAGGTCATGTCACTGGTTAGTGTTGTTTGACATCATTTCTGCTTCTGCTAATGAAATTAGTTTTAGTATTGCTTGTGTTTGTTCTACTGGAGCTGGCTTCTCTTGCCTGGAAAGACAAATAATGTAGTCTTTTATTACATCACCATCACCATATTACATCACTTCTGCTGTAAAGTTTACATTTTAACATGAAGGCCTACAGTATGTGGATTGACTCGCTTTTGAAACCAGTCTCTAGTGGCCATTCGAGTAACTGCAGATTTGAGCACTTACGCTTTGGATTAATATCATGCTTGCAAGGTTCCCACTTGCGCACATGCATACACACACATCCACACTTCTTTTCACTTCTTTTGAACCCTATATTAGTTACCACACACTAAGATTAGTTCACTTCTATAGCAGGGGCTATAGGTTAAGTTGTGAGCTTTGAGCCACATTGGGTCCCATTGCTGGGCCATCCAGCTAAGTGACAAGCCATAGGTTGATGGAAAATCCATAGTGTTATTGCCATACATTACTTTAGATTTGATTTTCCCTGTAGCGAGCATAATGCAGTGCGGAGCGGGTGGGCTCTGGGTGGGTGTGGGGGGGCTGTGGTATAGCAGGATCATGGTCGGGCCCTGGTAACAGTTTAATTTGTCATCCCACCCCCCCTTTCTCTGGTGATGTTGATATATGGCCCCTGCCCGCCATTCGTAGGCCTGACCCATGAGTGCCTGTGAGTGCTGTAATTCACTCTGCACTATGGATTTCCTGGTGAGGTCGGCACCTCAGACCAGCACGACAGGGCACTCCCAAACACCTCGCCATTTTAAAGTAGAGGTGAATGTTTTGTGACTGTGTGTCGATGGGGTTTCACATGCCAAACAGGAAGTAACTCGTAATACAGTACCACTTCAGCTAATGCACATATAAATATTAATGACTAATAGCTGATTTCCTTTTCTCACCACAAACAAATACTCAAGCGTTAGCACTAAAAGTCATTATCGGTATAGTGTATTAGAAAATAGACATTTCTGCTAAATTGTATATTTGTGTAGAATGCATATTTTTTTATACACCTTAGAGATGCAATGACTGTATTCATACGTGCCATAATATTACTTACGATTACTATTATAGTTTAGTAATGTTTTCCAGTGCATATGTGTGTGATGTTACAGTATAATGTTCAGTATTAAGTTATGATATAACTGCGTCACACCCTGCTCAACACACATTTCTGGAGGCTCATCTCTGATGGGATCATCCTGGCATTCTGCTTGTGGAACAAGCTCGCTAAATGCCTTGTGTCTACATTACCAAGGCACCTTGACTTGTACAAATACCAGGGACCATGTTTGTATATTGTCTGTATATCCCTGTCTCTGGGCTTTAGTTTCTTTATCAGTTGTATCTATTTTATGTTCCTGGAATTGTTTCTATATTGTAAACTAATGGTAGGCCTAACCTAATTTCTCCAGTCCAGTTTACATAAACACTTAGGTTTGTGTTTGGAATTTACACAGTTTTCAGTTATCATTTGCACTGAAAATAAATCAGTAGTATTGCCAGTGCTTGCTAATCAAAACACCTGTATCAATTAGGCTACTTGACCTACTAACACATAAGTAAAAAGGGTCTATTGCTCCTGTGGCTGAAAACATACATTACAATTTCAGTTGAGCATGAGTTATTTCAGCCGCTCTGTATCATAAGTTCTGTACTCAACTTTCATTGCAGACTGTAAATACACATAAACCCCACTTCGTTGCGGTGCACTGTCAAGAGGTGGGCGGGAAGAATTATGAAGCCTCAATGTCGCACGTGGACAGTTTTGTCAAGTAAGTATTCTCAGCAGCAACTACAATAATAGTAATAGTAACAATATTTATACCTAGCAAAAGAAAATAGACACTTCCTAAGGGCACATACTCCCTCTATTGGTGGGATGACTGTACTTTAGTATACAGGATAAATAAATGTACAGTATAAAAATGTATGTCTTATGCTAGTACAATCTATGCTTGTGTCATAGAAAAAAAGAAATTGAATGAAACCTGATGTTCAAAATCTTTGAACAGCAGTGTTACATGACTGTAATTCCTGTTCCATTGAATGCTTGTGTTTGTTCTCTCCGTGTTTGTGTTTGTTCTCTCAGAGAGCTGCTGTCTAGTGATGCTATGAAGGACTACAGCAGGGCCCGCATCTACCTCGATGAGAACTACAATTCCCAGGAGCATTTCACAGTAAGTGTTGTTGGAACAGAATCAGCTAACATACTGCACATTAGCAGACTGCTTATTATTATACAAAATATGTTATTTTTTATTAAATTGTATCATATATTGCACTCTATGGATTGAACAGAACAACTGAAAACATTTATTTCTTTAACCCTCGCGATAAAAATATAGTCTTGAACCACCAGGCGGCGCCATCTGATTGTGTATGATTGTATGGTTCTTTTAATTGTCATTGCTGTGTGCATTTATTTATTTATAACTTTTTTATCTATGTATTTGTGTTGTTTTTTCAGGCCTTTTAACCCTCATTTTGTTCTTGGGTTTCAAACACGCATCATGTTGTGCCAGCAGTGCACATTATATATGTGTGTGTAAGCTGTAAAATTAAGTTTAGCGCCTTCTGTCTGGCACAAAGCTCTAGTGATTTGGGTCATTTTGACCCTGACGACATCACAAGGGTTAAACTTCCAATTTCCTCAGAATATGCAATCCTTGCGGATCACCACAAGGTGGTGGTAGATATTTGAAAATGTTTTGTGGATTGAAATTGACAATGGTTTCCATACCAAAATCTCTAATCATCTTATTGCAAAATGACTAATATGTATTGTACAGTTAATCAGTCTATGTACTATACATATATTTTACACACATTTCAAACCATTACAAATTAATAGCTTTAAATTAATTTGTTTAAATCACACTGAAATCCAATATATTATTGTACTGTGTTATTGTACACATGCACACAGTTATTTCAAGTAGCATTGTTACAATACTCTAAATCTATAATATATATTTTTAAATATATTTTTGTGATATCAAAGCAAGCATTGACAGTGATAACTATTAATCTATCAAACTTCTTTTCTACCAAGTTGACTGTTGTTTTTGTTTATGGCCTCTTGGTGGAGCCAAATACTCATATCATCCAGCCCAGATGGAAAACTCGCAGACAAGTACTGTGTAGCCTTCAGCCTTCATGGAAGGAACATTCTTTCCATCCCCTCTGTTCCCCCACCTCATCAAAGTTTATTATCTGTTTGCTTTTGGATTCTGTTATAGTTTCACTGCAGCACTTTAATAGGCTATTTGAGACATTTGAACAGGGGTTATGTAAAAGAAAACATACAGTAACTTAATGATTTATGACAATGATGATAATAGTTAATATACTGTATTATAAACCCATAAATAGATAAGTGATACATCTCTCTGTTACTGTGTATACCTAAAGCCATAAAGCTGCCCCTTTTCATTTCTTTGTAATTGTTAACGTGTTTCAACCAAATGTATATTGTATACTTTATACTTTATACAAAAAATACTCCTTCAACACCATTATATCCTCAACTGAAAAAACTAAAGTTGTAGTCCTATAAAGATGACCTCTGAAAATACTGAAAGGACGTATAGAAGTAATGCAAGTTAGATAACTGCTGCACAGAAGGCAGGTGTAAGTGAGGAGATGACTACCCTAGAGCCCACATGTTACGGGGGGGCGGGGGGTCTGGGGTAACATCCATCAGTGGGCTTCACGTATGGACTGGTGTTGCTAATCTATCTCTGATAGCTGAGCTGTGTCTCGTTCTCTTTCTCAATGTCTGATGCCTCCCAATTTATTTTCTGCAGTTATCACCACGCTACGCTGCACCTCCACAAACGCTCATAAATCACAACACCCGCAGAGTCACATTTGCTCTTTTCATAAACATATTACAAACATTGGCCTTTACAAAAAATATAATCATCTGCCGTTTCATATAAGCGCACGATAATATCTTAACATTGGGAACTGTTTATTCAACACAATTTGTCTATAGATTAACCTTTTTGTTGTACTCCCATTATTATTATTATTTTAAATCAAATAGAGATTACAGTGTGGGCTGCTCTTTGTGCCACACTGGCTTTCTGTGGTGTGGATATTGAGAACCTAGCAACAGTAAATATGAATAGAGTCTCCCGTCTGTTTCACACTGGGCTTGCCATTTAGCCTGGATGACATCACTCATATTTGTTTTCTCTCAAACTTCGATTAATCAACCCCCGGCCCTCCCACCACTACCACCACTACCCAACCTCCCCCTGTTCTGTGGATAATTGTTTGTTGTCTGCCCCGCCTGTCAATTTTCAAATAATGGAAGTAGAAAAGCCATTCTGGGTCTGAGTGCACATTGTGCATGTTTAGGTGTGTGTGTGTGTGTGTGTGTGTGCGCCCACACACCCTTGTGGGTAGTAAAGTGAACCCTGTACATTTAATGTGTATAAACACCACAAAAGAATGCTTAGTTAGCACTAAATTGTAGGAGGATAGAGTAGATGATGGTGCCATTGTAGAAGATAACAAAAGTTACTGTGTTTGGTTCTGGATTGCAATGCTGTTAGTTAATACAGGAGAAGTGACTGGGCAGTGTGCTCCAGATTTTATAGAGAGAGAGAGAGAGAGAGAGAGAGAGGGAGAGATTGACATGTCCCGGCTAAGCCTGGGGCCAGGCGCTTTACAGCCCTGTTAAGGTATACAGCAGGTAAAATGTCAATTAGGAAGGCCCGCCCTGATAACTCAACTCCCAATCCACTTGTTCCAAGCCATTAATATTTACCGTGGGCCTGGCCTTAGGGCTGCCTGTCATGTGGACTGATGTGCGCTAATGCCTGCTCTTATTACCGCTCGCTCGCACGCACTCGGACTCCAGCTTCAAGCGTGTGTGTGTGTGTGTGTGTGTGTGTGTGTGTGCCCGTGCACACATTTTTTTTCCAAGTTTGTATGCACCCACACACAAACACGCACGCACGCACACACACACGCACACACATGCACGCGCACCACATCTCCTCAGCCCTCAGTTGTTTCAGGGCATTTTAATGGGAAATTAAAGGCATCCTGCGTGTCTGTGGTCTGGTTAGAGCAACAGAGCAAAGACAGAGGATAAATCAGCATCTGTGGTTTGACATGTGCTGCTGCCTGCTGGTGTGTGTGTGTTTATGTACTGGTGCCTGTTATATGGCAGCCACAGTGTTATTTTATTAATGAATTAATTATTTAGTTGCCGTTTTCATGTCCATGTAAATGACTACTAGGTCAGCTTGCTGTTAAGCGGACATCGGATTATCTTCAAGAGACTGGAGCCACTTTGAAGCTGTGATTGGACTGAACTTCATTGTGCTTATGTCAATAACAAGGTTAAACCATTTGGAATAACAGCAAGACAAATCGATACGCCAGGCTTTCTTGTCAACATAATTAATGGTTAAACTTATTAAATTGGAATGAGAAGCAACTTCAGACAGAGAAAACCTCAAAGGTTGTTTTCCTTAGTTTTATTTGCCTTTCATCTAGCACTAGCATCTAGCAGAACTGTTTGTTTAAAGAAAAATTGAGAGTGTATTATGTTTTATAAATTTGTACGGGTGCACCTCTGCTGCCAGCCAGAACATTTAAAGCTACTTGAAATGCTCTGTGTGTATGCATATAGTAGCTCAATACATTAGTAGTGCTGTATCTCCAGAGAGTCCTGCAGCAGATGTCTTGCCTATAGTGTTTGGTGTGTCTTACTGCCTAAGCATTCCTCTAGGCATGTGTCCTTCTGTTTATCTTCAATTTGAGCCTCATTCTCCAACGTTTCTCATGGAAAATATAGAAAGTCTCTAAATGTACCGGTGTGTATAAAGAAAAATACTAATAATAAAAAGTAGTACGTCTGTGCCAGCAATTAAATGATGAGAAACGCACTGCTGCGCTCCCCAAGGAATCCATGGACACTTCCCCTCATCCCCAGTGCAGCTGTACATTTGCGGTTGCGGTGTTGCCCAGGAATACGTGTCCCAGGCATTTACCACCTGTTTTAACTGCGCCCCACGTAACCTCTCCATTCACTCTTTAATGGCTAGGAAAATAGCCAGATAGTGATAGTGTGTGGTGGGATAGGTACAGAGAAAGTGGGGTCACAGACAAGGGGTCTCTGTATAAGTGTGTTGGTTTTACACACAGAGGTTAACTAGGAGGACCATTCCCCCCCCGACAGTGCCCTTTCAGCCCCCGCTCTTCACCGCGGCACTCCTGGCATGCAAGCAGGTTAAAATATTGCGAGTTAAATCTAAGAGGCCTCTTATTTCAATATGGTGAGAAGTGCGCGGCAGACTGAGGCCATTTCAATGGAGTAGATGTCAGCTCAGTAATATCGCCTGGCCATAACTCTCTGAGGCCATCACTCACACACTTGCACTCAGGGCATGCACCTAAGAGCGCGCACACACACACACACACACACACACACACACCTAGATCCTAGATGTGAACACAAAGCCAAATGCATACCGTGTGTACACTCATGTGCAGGCGCTAATAAAATGTGTACGTACGTGTGTACACACCCCACACACACACACACACACGTGCACAAACACTCAGGACATGTGTTGAGCGACAATCAATGAATCTGCCATCCGATGTGAATTATGAAGCAGAAAGAGCCCACATCGCCTCTGTGAAAATATTTTGGCTGAAAATGTTTATATAATTAATAGGCTGTTTAGAAAGGTGGAGAAATTGATGTATTTATTACAGGGAGCCCCAATCTGAGGTGCTGAGCCCTGCCCTGGACGTGGCCTCATGAGAAACACACACACACACACCCAGGCAGGCTTCGCAATGAGCTCCCACCTATAAACGGCACTGTGATAAAGTGTGTGTGTGTGTGTGTGTGTGTTGGGATTGCTTCAGCGGCAGGAGTAAATCAGATGTGTCTCCCAGTGAGAACACAGTTGTCGTTGTCCCAGGGTGTTGGGATGGTGTGTGTGTGTGTGTTGGGAGGGGTCACCAGCCACAGATAATGATATGATTCTGGCGTGGGCCGGGCCAGGCCACCCCGCCACCGTCCATTATGATCTGCGGCCCCCCCCCGCCACTGAAGGGGCACAGTGAAGGTGAGCCTGTCATTATCGATCTTTTTAGCGCTAAAATATGAGCCACTTTACTCCCCGGCCCAGTGATGTGAAAAATAATAACTCGGACCCAAATTAAAAATATTGATTGCTCTGGAGCTGTTGAGAGCAAATAAACACCCAGTGAAGGATTTTTGTCCCGTGCACAGCCACGACCCACAACCCCACCCCCTGTGACCAATAGCCATCCCTTCCTCCACCCCCTTCCCCTGTCCCAGAGTGCCGCGCTGGCCAGCGGAAGGCTCCAGGCAGGAGCAGATGAACGTCTTTATTTATTAGGATCTCACACCAAGCTTCCTCAAGGGGCTGTCTCTAAGCTGCTCCCATCTCGTCATCCATGCCAGGCCAGGTTAATCAAGCCCGGGCTCCATAAACGGACATTATCATGGGCTTCATTCCGGTGTCGCCCCTTAAACCAGGTCATAGTGTTCTGCACATCTGAGCTCGACTCTTTTTTATATTTTTTTATATCTCCTTCCTGTAACTGATGAGCTGACACAAGGCCATCAAACGGGTGTGAAAACAATTGCCACAAGGTTAATTTTATTGCCTGCTCCCTGCATTTGTGAGCGGGCAGGAGGTGTCCTCTGCCCGGGTCCTGATGAATGGTTCCACGGAGCGTGCGGGAATGAGAATGAGAGGGGAGAGGCCAGGCAGCGGCAGGCAGTGTCCTGGGCGGCCCGCCTCAAATCTAAATTGAAATTCTCTGACACGCTCAAAATTGGAATTCTTATAAGTGAGGCGATGTTCCATTTAGTTTGACAATGAAAGCTGTCAGGTGTCCTAGTCAATTGCATACAACCCGCCCCTCCTTCCCCCTACCCCATACAAATGGTGGATGTCAGATGTCCCGTATGAAAATAAACTTGAGTATATCTAAATGCTGCCATGATACTTGGCCGCCCCGGATGGGCCCGTATTGATCGTCTACAAGGACGCTTGGTGCTTTTGGGGGCCACGGCTGAATGAATAGATTTTTGATGGAGCGTGGACAGCGGGGGTCTGGAACCGTGTCCACATTTCTCTCTGCTGTGTCAGTGGGGATGAGAGCATGGAGGTGGGGGGTAAGGGCACATGCTGCCTGTTGACAATATGGAGGGGAGGGGGGTGGTCCCAGTGGCTTGTACACGGACCTGCTGGTGAAAGCTCATCTCTGTTTGCTGGCTCTGGGCCCTCACAGTGTGTGTGTGTGTGTGTGTGATGTAATGATGCAGCCCTGGCCAGCACTCTAGCATCCATAGATATCGATCTTCTCTCCCTCCCTCTCTCCTTGGCTGGCTATAGCCTCTTCATTTGCATGGCCCATCTGACCCAGGCAGTCAGTGGCCATTATATTCCCATTAGCTAATCTCTCGCCTTTGATTTCCATAACCCCCCCCCCCCCCTCACAGCTCTGCCGCTCCGTGGAGGAAACACATCCCCCGCCCCTCCTCCCCCCACTGTGCCTCCAGAAACCTTCACCGCAATACGCGATGCCCGGACACACATTCACATGTACCATTTGCACAAATGTACCGTGTGCAAAATATTCAGGGTATATTTAATACTACTTGAAGCTAAAAGCCACACAATGTTCCCATGTATGTCCAACTGTCACGTTGAAAAGACCTTCCTTCCAAAATGAACTTACTGTACGTAAGGATTTCTTTCATCAGGAATTTTGTCGTGTTTAAAAATTAGTCAAGCCATTTCAGGTCTGACATGAATTATACGATACGAGACTTTTAATTTGTTAATTTGTTGGCTGGTAAATTACTCATTATAATAATACAACAAAATATAGTTTAAATATAAAATATAGCCTGATAATTTTGTTTTCTAGTTTGTAAAATATTGGCCTACGCATTGTACTATAGTGGAATCACGGGGAGGTACGTTTCTCTGTGTGTGTGTGTGTGTGTGCATGTAGCAGCATTCAGATGAGTGTATGTGTATGTGCGTGCACATCGCAGCGTATCCAAGTGTGTGTTATGATGTGCATGTTTGGATGTCACTGGAGGCGTTGTCAAACGCTTCCCAGTGTCTCTTTAAAGGACCCATTATTAACAGCACACCTTCTGTCTGTTTATGCAGCCGATTAAGCCCTGAGGAACACCAGCATATTTCATATGCCCCTCCACTCTCTCCCACACAGCCTGCTCCCTTCATCGTCGGCTAAGCGCTTGTTACAGGAACATGGTTATTGGTTATAGCAGAGGTGGGCAAATGTCAACATAAACCCCTGTGGGGAGGTTGTCTTGATAAGAGCTCACTGTCGAAGGGGTTTCATTCCTCATGCAACCGTATTGTTATCATAAGCTTGCACGGCTTTTATATAATGCAATTGTATTATTAGTAATAATAATACTTTAAGAAAAAGTTAATACTTTTAAAAAAAAGAAGCTAAATCCTATTTATCTGTCCTTTTTTATTGAATGTCATTGTTTGCATAGGAATAAACACATTCAATACCCACTTCTGACATTTCCCACTTCTTAATGGATTAGCTGCATCCAGCCAACAGGTTAACCCCCCACACATCTCCATCCCAGGAGTGCTTGACACTCCTGTCCTGCAGGAGATGTCCAGCCATGCCCATTGATCTTCATCACCCTCGGCAGAATCCTCCTGTAGCGACAGTTTCCATTGATTCACCCCCCTCCCCCAACCCACCCCACACACACACACACACACACGCGCGCGCGGTTCTAAACAAGCTGATAATTAATAAGGGCTGCCTCCACAAACAACAGTCAGCAGACACCCATGATGGATTGTGATGGGCTGGATGCAAACCAATACCGTGACACTGTTTTCCTCTTGGACGCCTCCCGGACGGCTCTTTGGTCGGCCATTACCCCGAGCCATCAGGCATGCAGGGCGGCACCCACCCGGCTAATTAAATACTCACAGGTCGCCCTTGTTTTTGAGCGCGGCTGCGTTCTGTCTGTCCATTATCGACATGCATTTAATAATTCATGGCACTGCGTCAATGTGGACTGTGTCTAGGTTTTTGTTTCCTACTGTGGTACTTCTGTGGGAGACTGTTTCAGAGGTCCTCTCGCTTATGAATTGGCACATTATACACATTCATATTTTGAAGTGTCCACTTAA
>JAODUG010000007.1:83513-95098 GCA_027564795.1 Aphredoderus sayanus
AAGCTTAGGTCACTTACTCACTTCTAGGTCACTTTCAGCTACACGTAAAAATATCCTTTGGTGGTATTCTAGGATTACTCATGGCCAGCAGAATTCTGTTTTGCCATTTTATGCCCCATTTCATTACATTTACATGTTTAAATGTATCTACTGTAGCTTGTTGTTCTGCCACTAGATCAGGAGGCAGTTTTGTCAAGCCTCACTGAGGGGTCAACAGCACATACCCTGCAGGTGTAATCCCATTTACTTTGGTTCTCTGTTTTTATGTCCTCGTTAAAACCTGCTGAAGTAGCAACTGGGTATTAGTAAATACTGCATGAAGAGGGCATATATATGAGCATTCATCATTCCCTTTTTTTTATTGAACAGCGCACCTCTGCCTTCCTGGAAATTGGGCGCTTTGCAGACCTCATGCGCTCAGTGGATTTCAGAAGGCTACAGTAGCATTATAATTGAGAATGTGTGTCATCAGCATCAGAGTTCTAAGCATTTAAATATTCAACAAAGACATGGAACCCCAACATCAGTATTATGTTAAGGGAGGGGGAGAAAACAGCACGGCATTTCAAAGCGTTTCTTTTTAAGTCTGACTCACATCATGTATATACACGTATTCACTTTTCTTTTGGGTTTAATGTCAGTGCCGTGATGGTTTTATTGCTTTAGACCCCTCTATGGGGCAGGTTGGAGGAGCAACTGCACGACTGATGAGCATGGCAGGGAATTGGCAGATGGAAGCATCCATTTCACCGCTAATTAGGGGGTCCGGCAGCCCGCCGACTGACAGAGTTCAACTGGGCAATGTAGTGCCTGCCAGCTCCCATCCCAAGCGCTTTATAAAATGCTCTTTAATTCCCCAGCACAATATCATTAACTTTGTAAGTGGATGAACACAATGGACAAGCAATTTAATTAACTTCTACCATTGAATGTTGGAGGGGAGACTAAATGAAATTAATGCACAATATTTCCCAAGGAGGCAGCCAACCTTGGGAGTGGGTCTAGATTGTTGGCAGGTCAGGCGCTGCCATGGGTTTTGCCAATTATGCCTTGTTTAGACCCATCCATAATATTTTCCTCAAAAGAAAATAAAATCAGTGGTTTTGAGATCAATCATGAGCGCATGTCGCTCTGCATTCTGGGAGATTTTATAATAATGAAGACAAGGCCAGGAAACGCTCAGCAGAAAACCTAGCAAGTGAGTGGAGCAGAATTACAGATACTGTATCTTACCAGATGCACAGTGCACCAGGGTTTTACATTAGGTAGACAATCAATAGTGGATTGGATAGCCCTTCAATTAGAAAAAGTTATATGCAGTTTGCTGTTTTTGTTTAGTTAACATTCAATCTTATTCCCCCCCCCTTCATTTCAATGTAAATGGCTAGGCCTTCTCTACTGACCTCATCGCACCACTTTTCTAATCTTCTTTAAAAGGTCTGTTTCCCATACCCTCACCGGCCACAATTAAACTGAAATATGCTTCAGGTATTAACCAGGTGCATTGAGGAAAAGGTATGCAAGTTTTAGAATCAGAATTATTGGCTTGCAACATTGCTTTGTTAGGTCATTTTTCAGGAAATGGGCTTCTTGTTGTTCATCTTTACTAAATGTAGCTTTGTCTATTTCCTTTCACTGTATTTTAAGGAGTCTTCCTGTTTACCTATGTCTGCCTGTCCCACCGCCATCCCCCCAACAGACAAGGGCTCCTTCAGCACATGACGGATGGCTCCAACACCCGGGCTGCTTTCAAATCAGAGGAAGTGACAGAAGAAGTTTTAATGAGAGTTTTGTCTGTGTATCCAGTCAGGCCTTCCAGGCAGCTGATGAATAATAGACACTGTGGCTCAATACTCAGAATACTCAATCAATGGTGCTGGGAGAGGGCCTTGGCAAACACATATGGTAGGCTGGCGTGTGGGGGTTGGGGGTCTGTGGGGTGGAGGGAAAAACCAAGGCGGCTCAATGTTTATTTCGGGGCTGAAAAAGAAAGCCATCTCTATTGACGCTGCCTTCTTGTCTTTTTCCCGGCATGTTTTCCTTGCCAGGGATGACAAACAGGCTGTTTGTGCAGTATTGGAGATTTGTGCAGAGAGGCTCTGTCAGGGCCCTGGTTCCTGAATATCAAGTGGTCCCTCTCCGGGGCCTGGGAGACCAGTCTGTATGGGCTTAGCCCACTGTCCACAGCAGCAGTGGAAACGTTCCTGCACGATAGCCTCCCAGGTTTTAGTGCTCCTGTCTGTGGAATGATCCCTTTTTCACTGTTTGATTTAGGGTGTGTTTAGCTGCTGGAGAGGTATGAATAGCAGTCTGCGTGGTGACTAATGAGCGTATTATGTACCTATTAGTCAGGGCCTGTGTCTCTGTCTGCCGCTGTAAGCTGTTGTGACATAGCGTGTGCCCCTGATGTATGGAAACACCGTGGCTGCCAGACAGCATATCTGATTGACCTTTTAGATAAGACTGTGTGTGTGTGTGTGTGTGTGTGTGTGTGTATTTAAGGCCTATGTGTTAGGCCCGGGTGATTTGACTGATGAGGGGACTCCTGGAATTGCCGAGCATTAAGGTCCAAACTGGACAAACGCAGCCTGTTTCATCTTTGCTCAGTCCCTGGTAAAGGCAGTGGGAATCCCAGTGAGACAGGAGCTCTACAGTCTGGACACACAGATGACTCTCAATTGCAGTGTAAACATTACATTTCTAAGGTAGGGAGTGCAATTGCATTTTTCTTTTCTTTCTCCAAACAGAGGAATGTTTTGTGTATTTTCTGGGACCAGAGCAACACAAAGGATGTCACCGCAACAAACACACAGACACACACACACACACACACACACACACACACACAGGACTTATGATGCACGTACATGCATGTGCTGTCCAATAAGGTGCTCTCAATTCAAACACCCAATTCTGGGCAGTTCTGCTGGGGAGTAGTTTTTTTCAATCTAGGAATAACATGGCAATTAGGAGAAAATGGTTTATCCAACTTAGCATGTTTATACGACATATGGAAATGCACCATTCCTTTGCAGTTCAGTGAAGAGGTGCTGTCATTACTTTGCTAGTGGCTTAGGGACAGTGGAGCCTTGCCCTCTTAAGCTGCCCGGTGACACACTGATGGCACTACAGTGTGCATGTGTCAGGCCTCATGGGATTGGCTGCTCTCCCTTACTGCTGATTGGAGGTGAGACCTTGCAGAAAAATTATTACTTTTATGTTTGCTTTATGGCTCATTTTTCACATTAAACGCAGAAAATCTATTCAAGGGTCACGCAGTCCTCGCTTCCTTTCGCCGGGCGAAACTCATTTCTGCAGCCCCTGGTATCGATAAAGCATTCCGCAGAGCCAAGCATGCAGGCTATGTACTGCAGCACTCAAGTCTCTATTTTCTACCAGCAAGTCTATTGGGACTTGTTCAGCTCACATCTGCTGGGGTTTTGGAAATGTCATCTGTGCGCGAGGCCACCAATGCGTGCACGCTCCCACACACACACACACACACACACACACACACACACACACAGCAGAGCGTGAGCACAGCCCTCCTTTGTGTCAGCGTGTCCTTATCTTGCAGCGGCACGGCCGATACAACTCGTGATAAGAGAGCGTTGCCAGGACGAGCCATAAAAGCCAGCATTTTATGGCCCGGTTATTGTCTTTCTGTCTACAATTATGGTGATTACTCATTTCCCCTTACCTCCCCTGCGGCTCTCCCAGTGCACTTAATAGACTGCATTTTACTAATGGAAAATTAAGTAGCAGCCGTGGCAGTGGGGTTTATAAATATGTAAAATATACTTTTAATTATTTCAAGTGAATCTGGCAGCTAATCAATAACATGGGACGTGACAAACATACGCTTGATACAGGCCATTGTAAAGCCACTGGTAAAAGATAAGCGCGGCCTGTCAGCGCAATCGGCCCTAATGAATATTTTGAGTCTGTCATGCAGGGAGACAAATGGATTAATTGTGGCGCACTAATATAATAGGTTCTTCATGAAGAGCGCAGGAGGGAGGGGTAGCAGGTTGGGAAGGGAACACAGTCACTACTAGGTTTTAAACTCTGACGTCAAATAGATATTTATTAGGTTTGAGAGGTTAAATAGATTTTTGCGATTACACAAATAGCCACTTAGGCACGGTTGTTTATCATTTATTTGAACGGTGATTAATGTCCATTCGTTTGAAGCCATCATATTAATGCTTTTTTGTGTTTTTTTTTTTGTGTGTGTTTTTTTACGTCCCATTCTCTGCAGCTTGTGGAGAAATTGCTGTGCTGCAAAATGGACTGTAGGCATTATAAATGAAAGTGACTAGATGGCAACTTCAAAAATATACTAATGTACTGTGTAATATTTTAGGACTTGTGGCTGCATAATCAAAATACTTTTAGCAGACATACAGATATGTTACTAAATAAGAAATGGCAGAAAAGCAAATGGCACTTGATTAAACTTTCAAATAACAAAATCTCTCTTGAATGTAAAGGGCAAGAGGTGAAACTAAGAAAATTGGGGTGTGGTGGGATTTAGGTGTTTGTGGGGTTTTAATTGCCCCTTGTAACTTGGCCTATGAAGCAGGCTATAAACAACATTACTGTAGTTAGGGTGACTGCACAGATTCTCTCCCACTGTTCTGCTATACATCTCTGTGTCTCTTGCCCTGCTTTTGCCAACTTGATGTGAAATACAATAAAAACCATGGTCTTCCTCCTGGGTGACAGTGACCTTGAGTCTGTCGCCGCCCCCTCCTCGTCCTTGCCTGTGCGTGTGGCGGGGGGTTGGGGGTCACCAGCCGCCGCTCTCATCAATTAAATGTGCAACAGCGTTTTCCGCCGGCAGGACGTGCGTGTCAAGGAGATGGGCAGGACCTCGTGTTTGTGCTTTTGACGAATCAGCAAATGTTTAATCTCAGGATGTGCCCGCGCTCATAAATAATGCAGGGCCCCTGGGGCCCGGGCCGCAGCAGAGACTGTACCCTCCTCCGCCGCTGTCCTCTGACGGGCACACTCTCCTCCTCATGGCTCAGCCTGCGCTCTGCTGTCCAGCTGATCCTCCCGCTCCCTCTTATTATCTCTCAAGTTCATCACGCCGTTCTGTGTCTCCCCCAATAAATGGCATTCACACCCCCAGACCCCCACCCCCGCCACCCATTCTCTTCACGCCGCGGTGTCTTTAGGTCAGCCAGAGTTCGGGTGCCAGCGGCAGAATTATCCCCAGGCCGAGGTCTGCTATCTCAAAAGACACAGGGGATTGGCCTCCATGTAAAGACCGGCAGAAAGCGGTGTAGCGGCCTGTGAACCGCATCAAATCCCCCCAGAGCAGCAAGTGTCGCTGCTTCCCACACGGTGCCATTGGCTCGTCCGAGCACTGGGAAAGTTTCCTGATTGTTCGCAGGGAAAATAAAGATTTTAAGCCTATTGAAGTCCATTGCCTCTCACTGAAAAGTCCATCTGAATGTGTCTTTTGAAAAGGCCCAAATTGCTGCCCCTCTCCACATTAAGAGAGAACAGGGGTTGCCCAGCTCGCAGCCTACAGTAGCAGTGTTGCACCTGTTGAGTGGCTGATGGTGCAGAAAGCCATTGAGCGGCACTGTGGGAAGTGTGCTGCCCAAAGTGTCTCCCCGGCATCAATTGCGCTTTGTGCCATCAGAGAGGTGGCCTGCGTGCTCGCTGTGTGCAGCGAGGATTATGGGAGACGCACACGGTCTCAAACATTTTCCCTCTGCTTCCCTTGCAGGCATTAGGAAGTTGCTACTTCATCCATGAGTCTTTGAAACACATCCAGCAGTTTGATTTTAAAGGTAAGGAACGTACCGATCAATCACACGCACACACACACACACACACACACACACACACCGCCATCTGGGAATGAAACCGTCCCACGGATTCCCGCCTCATCCCCCCCACACCCCACCCCCTCCCACATTCCATCAGCAGGGAGATTGGATCATGGATAATGTAAAGAAGTGGGAACAGAATGGTGATGCTTATTAATATTAGGATTTAATTCATAAGAATTGGGAGCGGCGGTAATGGCCGTGTGGCGGGGTTATTGGACAGTTATGGCGGCCTCATCAGTCCGGTGTGTCAGAGGGCTGGGGGTCTGGCCGCCACGCTAATTAAAGGGGGGATATGGATGTGATGTGGAGACGCCTCACTTCCTATTATGACCACGTCAGCATTAGCTCCAGTCACCCCCAGTGAAGGACAGGGCGTGTGTGTGTGTGTGTGTACCGTATGTCGGATATATGTGATTAAACATGTACGTTTTGGTACAATATGTTAAAAATGGAAATGTAGGTGACATCATACATTTCTTTCATCATACAACTTTTTTGAGGTTCTAATTATTTTTATAGATTGGATGAAAGAATTTGTCATACTGAAATGCTTTTATTAAAATCCTGATTGAATTGACCACAAATGTATTGATTTGTTGTAACAGCGACATATATTAATTCACACACCGCATGCATATTGCTCCAATATGTCTGCTGGCTGGTAATGAATAGAGTATGTATGTATTAGGCTGACAATATCCATTCACCTTGTTAATTGAAAACAAAAAATAGTATTCTTGTCATCTCTATGTATTTTAATTGGAAAAAAGTATATATTTTTCATGGAAGAAATCTTTTCTGGAGATGTTGAATACAGACCAGCTTGTTAACACACAAAACACTTTGTCTTAAAGTTTTTTTTATTAACATTTTTTATGAAACATGTACATTCTGTTCTGCCTTGCTAATTGCTGAAGATAATCTGTTGCTTTATTTCAATGTGGACATTTCCTGATCCTGGCCAGCAGGTGGGGCAGTTGACACTGGAAAAAGTCCAGTGTGAATTCTGTCTCATGGTCTCTCTCTTTCTCACTTTTCCCTTCCTAGCCAAGAAATTCCGGAAGGTGGTTGGTAAGGAAACCTGTTCAGACACACTAGAAAGCACACCCATGCTGGAGAAAGAGAAGTTTCCGCAGGATTACTTCCCAGAGGTGGGTATAGGACCTGATTGGTTGGCTGACTGACACACTCGATAAGTGATTAATTGGCTATATTGTAATTTAAGGTCAGCTTCCCGTTGCACTGATTTTGACAGATTGAACAAGGAAAAGGTTGACACAAATTTGCACTTACAAAATTGTAGTTAGAATCTATCTGGGTGACATATTGCCCCTTTTCATTTGAAACAAACAAATAATGTAATTTTTCAATTCTGGAAAGGAAGCTGAATCTAGGCAAAAGGATATTTTAATATCCTTTGATATCTCTCAAATTGTATTGATTTGTCAATAAGCCATTTCATCAGCTATCAGTATTATATTCTTTTTCTTTTTAGAGCAGGTTTATCTTTTTCTTCATTTGAGGCAATGAGGCTCAGCTGAACACACAGAAACAGAGGAAACCCCTCCTTCTGACCACAGAATAATCTGTGTGTGTGTGTGTGTGTGCGTGCGCTGTGGTGTTCTGTTCCATTCTGCTCCTCTGCGCTCCACTGCAGCGGGCTGGCTGTCACGGGGGCCGTGCTGATATAGTAATAAAGAGTGGGCCTGCCCGAGTGTCATCCCAGAACCCCCTGCTCATCCGTCAGCCATGCTCCAATGGCCACCTCCACAAATATATGCAAAAGGAGATGGATACGGTCCCCTTACAACCCCCCCCCCCTCCCCCCACGCCAAACACACACACGCGCACACAAACATACACTTTCCTTCCCCAATTTCAGCCGTTTTCACACATTTAAGGATTGTACCCGCCCCCATAAGCAAACACACACACACATGCACACACAAAGACACATGCAATCAAACGCACACATACACACCTCAGTAAGCACTTCCATATACGCAGGAAGACACACGGCCACACCCACCGCGGCTTCGCCCCGCGGAAGATGATCTAAAACCAATTACACTGATTGAGGCGGCAAGCTGTTTAAAGCCATTATACAGCGAGTAGCGTCGCAGTTTAGGAGGACAGGCGAAGAAAACCACAACAAAAACATAGAGAGGGAGAGAGGGAGAGGGAGAGAAAGGGAGAGAGAGAGAGAGAGGGGGAGAGAGGGAGAGGGAGAGCTCTTTGGGGGGACTAGGGGGGCTCCAGATGAGAAAAGTTTTTGCCAGTGATTTATGCCTCTGGCTGGGGCTGGGTTATGAATCTGGGATGATGCGGCGCGGAGCTGCACTCCACATAATGTTAGCCCATTTAAAAAGAGCAGATTTGTGTAGTCTATCAGGGTCGACGAGTATTTCTTTTCCCTCCCGCTGTCCCTCCCTCCTCCGGCTCTCCGTAGTGAGAAATTGGTTGTTATCATAGATCACAGATACTGCTCCAACCTCTTATGAAAGATGAATTAATTTCACTAATGCTTTAATGCAAAGCTCTCATGAGGGAGGCAGGCTGGCGATAACCCCTGCCTGGTCCCCTGCTTCCTCCGCGCGTGATTTATGCCTTCTTTTAGTAGATGAAACCGCCTAGATTCGCCATCCATCTGCAGCTTTAAAGAATCCTATTACCATGGGAACACAGTCTGGACGGCAGCGTCACATGAGGGACAGGAGAGAGGGGACCTGATTTGGGACCCTCCACCTCTCTGGGTGGCAGAAGGAAGGTCGGGTGTAGAGACGCACCTGATGTTGCCAGACAGCTACTAACAAACGCTGACATGACAATTATTTGCCAACGCAAACTAAAACCTGTAGTGTGTGTGTGTGTGTGTCTGTCTCCCGCTTGTCAGTTGACACACTGTCCCAGGGTGAGCTGATGACATATCTGCTGGGGACCTGCAGTGGTGTATTTAACAGGCAGATTGTGTTTGGCACTGCTGTCACAGTTCTGCGTGTGGTCTTTATGGTATCTGCTTGACATGCAGCCACTCCATTCACTTGTATTGAGTCTGTGTTTGGTGTTCACACACCTACTGAAGAGGCACTTGTGATCAACATAGTACTGTACATACCCCTGAGGCTATCACAAAGCCTCAACAAACTTTACATGAAAGAGAAAATAAAATAAATAGATAAAGTAGATGTCATGGAGCATTAGGTAGCATACAAGCAATGTTTTACCACCTTTAAGTTTATCAATAAAAAATGGACAGGAATAAAACGAGGCCCACTGAGACATGTAAATATCAGAGAAAACATTTTTCAAAGACATTTGATCTCTTATGTCATAACTGCATATAATCTAAATTAAATCCCACACATTTATAAAGTGTTTTAATGGTATATTAACCCTCATGATGTCATATCGTATTTGGCTACCCGGCGGCGTCATCTGATTTTGTATGATTTTCTGTGTTTTTGAATTGACATTGCTGTGTGTATTTATTTATTTATTATTTATTTATGTATTTGTTTTCCGCGGGTTTCAAACTCACACCGTGTTGTGCCAGCAGTGCACATCATATATCTGCGTAAGCTGTAGAATTAGGTTTAGCACCTTCTATCTGCCACAAAGAACAGGTGATTTGGGTCACTTTGACCCAAAGGCCATCACAAGGGTTAACTGATCAGCTTGATTTTAGGAACAGCAGGCTGGAATGAATGAGGCTGCTTGTACAGGATCTAGCAGCAAGCCCAGCCACAAGGGCATTGCCAGAGTGAGAAGTGTCCGTTTGAAGCCATCAACAGCAGCAAGTACGCAGAGCTGCGAGCCTGCCTTCCAATAGTCCCACTATGAGTTACAGCTGTAAGGGAAGGGGACACCAGCCCAGGCACATTAATCCAAAAGTGGAATAAGAAGGAAGTGGACAAAACAGCGGCCACTTTTTCCTTTTTGAAAGGTCGGCGTGATGGATTCGTCGGCCTGTCATTTCTCGATGTTCCGTCAATCTCTCCACCTCCCCCCGGGGTAATACATGCCTCCAATAGCCATTGCATCATAAGGATTTGTCAGTGCCTTATATAAATAACGTATACGGCCCAAACCTTAATGTGCCCTTGCTATTGATTGTTTTACACAGACGTGGAGGGGGGAACGAGAGAGCGGTGAAAATGGCCGTCGGGTTGTAGATCAACGTCCGTACAAGTTTGTATTTGTCGCTTGGCACTGTGAGGGCGTCTATAACAGCACTGACTCCTCGCAGCCTTTTAGTGGGCTCCGTACTGAGGTCCAGCCGATGCTCCCTGGTTGCTCTCGGCTAGCACGGGAAGAGAAATGGGGTGTGTAGGTTTGGGAGAGATGGCACCACTTCACTTATCAAGGTCTGTGGTAACCATGGTCTGTGGTTCTGACATGATGCATCAAATCCTGTCAAACTCACTTCAGTCACATGAATGGAATCATTGTTTTTTTTAAACCCAGCTCTTCCACTACGTCCATTTCATAAGCTCTGTCTTCGTATGCAGCAGTGTATCATGTGATGTCTCTGAGCCCTTCCTTCACTTTTATGCAATCTTAAAGCTTCCATGGCTCGGTTCAGAAAGACCACTTCATCTGACCGCTGTTTATCTTAATCGGAGCATGCAGGTGCTCCCAGGCACCACAGACGTGCAGTGTCTGGTCCAATAAGCTCCACGCGAGACCTGGGCTTATTTGATGGGACCCCTGGATGATGGAATAAAGACAAATGCTGGTGTCTGCCTGGGGGCTCAGATCAATCAGGCTTTGTGTGTGTTACTTATTACTCACAGTACATTTCTGTCACATGGCTTTTGTGTCAGCCCCCAACCACCCAGCCCGCAGTCCTCCGGCAGCCCCCAACCCCACTGCCCCTCCACAACATTATTTATGGAGGTGGGTCGGCCAGCTAAAATATTGGAAAGGTCACATGTAAGCTGGAGCGGACTGGGAGGAAACGAGGCGCAGTGGGTGTCTGTGCTCTGTATGGCGTTTGATAGGGAGCGAAGACTTCCCCTGGGCGCTTTATGGAGGGGGGTCCAGGGATGAGGGATCTGCTTTTGTCATGCTGGACGTCCATCCTGGCTTTGACTTCACACCCACTGTCTCTCTCTCTCTCTCTCTCTCTCCTTTTTTCTCTATCTCTCTGTACCTCTTTCTTTCTCAATTCCTCTCTCTTTTTCTCATCATACCTATTATCTTTACCTCTCCCGTCCCCTGTCTCTCCCTCTCCCCCCCTCCCTCTTTCTCTCTCTCTCTCTCTCTCTCTCCCCCTGCTCAGTGTTCATGTCGGTCACCCCACATGTGTGCGTAGGCCAGCAGTCCAGGGTGTGACCCACTGTGTAACAGCCGTTCATCACTGTCAGGGGGCGGGAACACCATTGCTGCTCCTCTGAAGGTCAGCTGGTGTCACTCCACAGACCCTGAGACCTTTGCCGTTTCCCTCCATGACCCCGCCCCCCGCTCCAAATAAAATACCCTACTGACACACACAGCTAACATAACATTAAAAACATCACATAAGGCATATACTCATCGTATGTACGTGTGTGTGTGTGTATGTATATACACACATGCATGTGTACCAGGAGTTAAGGAGAGTGCCTACATGTGTGCGTGTGCCGTGTCACTTAGCAGGAGTGACGATGATGGGAGATCACCACTGTCTCTGTCTCCTGATGGGAGACAACCACTGTCTCTGTCTCCTGATGGGAGACAACCACTGTCTCTGTCTCC
>JAODUG010000007.1:128011-141819 GCA_027564795.1 Aphredoderus sayanus
ACCAAAAAATATAGCCCCCCCCCCCCCCCCCTCCTCCGCAATGAAAGCCAAGTGTGAGGTATAAAAATCAAATTAAATGACCTCTCACCCCAGCACTTATTGATGGATTTTAATGGCAGAAGGTGTTGTCACAAGGGATATTCGACAACACGTAAATCAAAGCACAATTATGGACACCAGACAGGCTGCCGGCCATAGGAGAGGGACATTTGGGGGACTAAACACCTCGTATCTTCCCCCAACACACACACACTAACACAACCCGTCTAAACTTCCTACAGTATGTGTTTACGGTCCCCGCTGCGCTGATTTAAAGGTGCAGTGTGCATTCAGGCAGAGTCAGAAATGTGAACCCATGACAAGGTGTTATTTCCCAGACAGGTCTGTGATATTGCTAGTCATAGCCCCGCGCAGCCTTCCCCACAAATCCCAAGGTCATTTCTCGCTGATAAACCCCTCCTGAGTTTATAATGCAATAGGGCCTTGATCCAAGTGGGTGTTTTTTTTTTTTTGGTTTGTTTTTTTAACTGCTGACCTACTAGACCAGCAAATCATTATGCTTAATTGACCCAGCATTAAATGTAGTGTGAAATTTCTGCCCACAGGGTTTTTCAGTCACCTAAATGAATTACTCAACAGTCACTTAAAGCCCTGTGTGTGTGTGTGTGTGTGTGTGTCGCGCACGCACGCACGCACACACACACACAAACACACCACACCAGTGGAAACACATCTCCACAGCTCCCCAATGGCACTAATCTGCCGCTGCTTAGCTAAAAATGTGTCAATCCACGTAATGTGAGCCATGCAAACTCACTCCTAAGCACCCACAATGAATACATCACAGAAAATGTGTTGTTAGTTGATGTATGGTTCTGATCATGTGTCGCTGAAGACAGCTCCTACAAACACAATAGAAAAGAACCGGAGCGCACACACGCGGATACACACGCGGATGAGGCCACTGCCGTGTACAGCGAAGCGTGGGACAAATCTCCCGTTCTCCATCCCTCATCCACAGTGTGTGAGCCTCTCCCCTGACCCCCGGCTGTGCACCAGTTTGACGAATGTGCCACATCTGCCCTCCTGATCCGCCGGGCCCGGGACTCTTCTGTTCTACATCGCTGGCACACACACACACACGCACGCACACACGCACACACACACACGCACGCACACACATACGCGGCGTGATCACGGGCAGACGTTCGCATAGGCGTCCTCACAGACGTGCGCACGTACACGGGCGCTCTCGTACTGTACAGACCCTTTTGTTGCTCGGCGACATAAATGTGTCGTCGGCAGCTGTTGTCTCCCGCCATGAACCATGAACCAATCTGACTCTCTGACACCCCCCACCCCACCAACCACCACCCTCCAGCCATGCCCCGCCCCGCTGGCGACGCTCCACTTTGGGAGAGGATGTCCTTCCACATAATCCATGTCCGCCACGTCATCTTCATTGATATTTCATTATGTTAGCCGTCAGCGCGTTGCCTGGCAGAGCGCGCCGGCGTAATGCCATTAACGTCAGCTGTCTGTCGCCACGGCGAGCCGAGACAGCGTCCCGGAGCCGGCTAGTAATTGTGGCGTGGTGTTTGAGGCGTGTTCCACGTCTCTATTAACAAGCCCGGCTTTCCCGACGCCATCCTGTTGGAGAGGGAAAGGGGCAGGGTTAACGCGCGGTCGCCGGGAGTTGCCGGGATACGGAGCTGTCACTCTCTCAGAGAGGCAGTCATGCAGGTGCTCCCCCCCCCCTTTCCCTCCACCCCACTACCTGTTCATCTCACACATAATTAATGTGTACAAGGAGCCACTAATTGCACTTTTCACTAATGATTTATGGGTTTTTGTGAAAGGGAGCAAGTGTTCTGTGTGTGTGTGTGTGTGTGTGTGTGCAAATGTACACACACACTGGTGAGTGAGTACAGCTGGGTGAGTTGACATGATTGATGAAGAGTGTGTGGATCTCCTGTCAGTGCAGACAGACAGAGCCCCGGTAGGACATGGATAAGGCACAAACATACAAACACACTTTGGGACAATGGTACCATCTACGATGTAGACGGTACCATTGTCACATAATGATGTAGCATCATGGTAATAGCATTGACAATATTGGATATCTATGTCTCTTTCTGTCCCTCGATCTCTCTTTCTTTCTTGCACACACAAAGCATTATTTTAATAATAGTCATATAAAATGTCAACAAGGCCACTTAATGGCACATCAGCCCATCACCTTCTGCTGTAGGGCCGGACTTCCACTGGAGTGTGAATGCATTATTTATTTGTTATGCGCTCTGTTTAATCATAAAGTAATTTTCCACATAGACATGTATACTGTAGCTGCATTAATAATATATGGCAAAGATTAGATCAAAGATTAAGCTGCCAGTACTGTATGTTTGGGTAAGAAATCTAGTGATTAGTTTTTCAAGTGCCCGATAATTATTATTCACATTGACACCACCATTGAGACGCAGGTCATTTTCTTGGACAAATAAATGAGAAGCCTATTACTTCACATACTGATAGGATCACTTATCATGCAGCCATGCAAAACCTTTGCTGAAACAGGAATATTATGGGACGTTCGTACATCCTATGCAGTTTACTACAACTACAGAATTAGTTGAAGCATGTTTGTTTACTGTAATCTGGTAAAATATTTTCTCCTCCCATGACAGATTTGCTGTTAGCATGTACATTATTATGTAATAATAAATAATGTAAATGTCAAATCATTTATTTATAGATAAATATTGTGTATTTGTGCCAAATAATGCCAACTGATTTGCCAACTATGGATTATCGTTTGAATATGGCAGGAAGGCTCAACGTAAATTCTTACTGCCATATTCAAGCCTAATAAAGAACTATTTCCACCATCACTAGAATATATTCCTCTTTCTCCTCCACAGCTTTTAGAGTTTGACAGAGAGCTGACTGTGTTCAAAGATCGGCTGCATGAGCTGGAGATCTCTTTCCCACCCAGGTATGAAGCTTGTATGCTCTTGTATTCACACAGCTAGTAAACACATTGCCTGCTGTTGTTCCAGCTAAAATGTACATTTTCCGACTAACATGGGGGACTGTGGTACAGAATAATAAAAGATGAATCCAGTAAATGTCTTACTGCAGACACTATAGATGGATTTGTTTATATATCCAGAGACAATAAATTCCAAACCCCATTTATGAATATGCAGCTAATGTCAGCCAGACATGAGCAATAACCACTCTTAAATACGATTAACACAATGAAAATGATTCAATCACTATTGCATCATGGGTAATGGGTTTATTAGAGCCCTGGGATGTGTGTTTGATGGTTATCAATGGGCTGGCGTGATTGGACGTGCTCCCGCTTGTACGTCTTTGTGTGTTTTATGCGAGAACATTGATATTCGCTCTCAGTGGGGCTCGGCGGGCAGAGTGGTGTGGGTGGTCGGCCTTCCTCTTCCTCAAACAAATGCGTTTGCAATTAGCCCTTTCAGAGGAGAGGGAGGGCAAACAAGCTGCCTGCGTGAAAATATGTTTCGGGAGCAGAGCCTTAATGGCGCTTGACCTTTGCCGTCGGTTGTGACTCAATCAGTGCAGATAATGAAACGCTGTAATCAAACAATAATTACTTGATAAACTGCTCTGGTGGCAGCCGGAGGGTGGCCAGGGACTGTGTGTGTGTGTGTGTGTGTGTGTGTGTGTGTGTGTGTGTGTGCGCTTGGAAGAGAGCGTTTGAGATTTTGACATGCGCCTGTGTGTGAGACTATATGAGACGAGCGCTTGTGCGGGTGTGTCAAGGTTCTGCCGGTGTCTGTTCTTTAAATGACTCTGAGTCTTAATCAAAGCTGCCATTTGCATCACTTTGCATAAATGACAGCAGGATTTATTGTCCCTTGAGCAACGGTGGACTGTTGCACCTAGCCATATAACACTGAATCATGTCTCCACCAGCAGCCTAGTTCCACTTAAACACTTACACACCACTACGAACACCCCCCCCTGTCAGCTCTGCCTTGTGGTCCATGAGCAATCAAGCCCTTAGTGATTGTTCTTCAGTGCATAGCCTGCTCCGGGCCGACCCCCTCGCCATCTGTGACGTTATTACACCTTTTAGCACAGGCCATGTGAACGCATGCACGCACACACGCGTGCATGTATGCACGCGCGCACGCATTCTCCCCCACACGCAAACAGAAATGCTCACTTAGACACACATGCAGGCACACAGCTCACTTGTTCAATCTATAAATCAATACTAGTCACCAATATTTAATCTACAAGTTAATCTTGTAGACAAAGTGTTGCGTATGCAATGTTTTTTAGCAGATTAGGTTGTTGTTGGGTTTTGTGTGTGTGTGTGTTCTCCGGTCCTCCGAAGCAGCTATTTTCCCAGTGCAACTTTCAAAGCGTGCACTACAAGCTGTGAATTCATATCATTCCCTCCAAGGAACTGTCAGTCAAAGGTTGGCGTGACATGTTTAGGCAATCGAACACTGTAGTGTGGAATTTGGCCGTGCCGTGTCATAGCTGGACCTGGAGCCAGTCGGCCGCGGGACAACGCACACACATCCCGCGCACGCACATACACATACATTGACTGGGGGAGTTCTTATTCGTGCCTGTGCGCAGCCAGTGTATATCTGGGTTTATTAATCGCACACCAGTTGTGTACAGAGGGATACTGTTGCTTCTCTATCAAGGTGAATTCGAATGCAACTCCAAGTGCTTGTATACGGGACAAAGACCAGCCATTATTTGACTAGAAATACCAGTAAAACATGCCACAGATTGCGGTATATTCCATCTCATATCTGTAATAGCATAACTAAGCTAATATTCTGTAAAACATACTAAAGCGCTGTGGAAGTTATTCATGTATTTTGATTGATTTAGGGGAAAGCTTTTAGTATTGCTCTTATCTGATTCCTCCGCTCATTTTATTTTTCTTTTGGCTGCTGGAGATCGATGCAAAAATTGAATGGCGACGCGCCAGGCTTTAGGAAAGGAACCGCGGTGGACAATGAGGGATCCGCGAAAGAACATATTCCTGTTTTAACCTGGTTACCGGGAATGGGCTTTGAGGCAGATGTTTAGCGACATCAGTGCAGCGGCAGTCTTAAGCTCCCTACAGAGAGACGAGACATACAGTGGTGGGGCTCGAGAGGAAGACAAATGAATGCTGCCTGTCTGTCCAGGTGATGGTTTCGATACACACATACCCCCTATGTAATTGTGTTTGGCCACCACACAAGCAACACTGTGTCATATTACAAAGTGATTGCTTTTATTTAAGACCTTCTATTGTTTGTCAGATCAGACTCCAGTTTTCCATCTCTTAATTCCATATTTTCACTTCAGCCCTGCCTCTCTGGGTGTGTAGAGACATGATGGTACGTGCCCAGAGCAAAACGGATAGCCTCAGTCCCAAGTGTGTGTTCGGTGTGCGTTTGCCAGTTCCACTCTTGGACAGGAGGTACAGGAAAACAGTTTCTTCTTCACAGTTTTGATTGACAGGGACCATCTTCCGCCCATGTGCATCAGCGTTTCCAAGCACAACACGTCCCCAGGGATCAGCTGAGGAGCGAGTCCTCCTCCTTGAGAAAACTGGGAGGGGGAAATCTGATCTATTTTTACACCTTTTCACAGTTTTGCACAGCGGAAATTCCTCTGTAAACCATTGCACGGTCCTGTTCCTCTGGGTGGGAGCATGCTGTGAAGCCAGTACATTAGTATGCCATGCACTTTGTGATGCTAGTTAGGTGGCTAATGGCACTAGCCAGCATGTTGGCTCAGTGTGGACTGCCAGTTGAGTGGATGGGACCCCTCGAGGCTAGTGTTGAGCACATGGTCTACGGACACTCGGCGGCCAGCGTGATGTCACCCTCTCTGCCGAGGCGCGGTACGCCACAGACTGGAGCTCTCTGCGCCCTGTGTTGGCCACAGGGCCCACTGCCGGGCACTGAACAGGGGGGCTTTGTTTTCCAGCCAGCAGAGCATCCATCATTCTAACTGCCAGGGAGCCTGGGAAAATGATGAGGGCCCATTGTGGTGATAATAGGTGATAAGCTAAACATTGCCCATGGCCATGTGTCCCTGCCTCTTCACTGACACTGACTGTGAGATAAAGGCACTGTGGCTCATACAATATAGGGAGTTAAACAGATGCATCCCATCTACTGGTCTGTTAAGCAGCGATGGGCGTCTTGGTGCAGCAGGCCGGCGACCATGAGCTACCCGTGTTCTGTGTGTTTGTACTGAACTATGCCAATGTTGTGCCGGTGAGCATCCCAGCCCGGCAAACGGAAGCAAACATTAAGCTTTATTGATAGCAGTGAGCTTGTGTGGCCGTGTTGAGTGTTTTGCCAAGCCTCCCCTGACGACGGCAAACAAACAGCCGCGGAAGCAGCGGGTTGCCGGATATTTGCAGCATCTTGGGTTTTCGGCCAATCCCAGCACCGCGATTACGATGTCACCTCCTCCTGTTATGGCCTGCGGGACACTTGACCCAGTGTCATTCATACTGTAACTCTTATCATTGGCCTCCTGCCCTGCCTATACTCCAAAGTTTATATTGCCCTCATTAAATACTTAGCCACTCAATGGGCCACTATTTGGTCTGTCACTTACTTGTCATTATGTCGAACAAGATAATAACTTTTAAGTGGGAGATAAGAAACTGGAAGGGCCTGGCCTGTCTGCTGCCCTAGTTAAAAGCACCTCTAAAAACATATTAGACTCATTATGCACATCATGGTTTGTGTGTGTTCTGTATAATGTGTATTCTGCAATGAGTTGTTGCACCTTTCATTCACATTAATTCCTGTGGGGCTTTTCTATTGTCTATAATGTATCATATTGACTTTTAGTTATTGTGGTGTAATTGTTTGTGAAGGAGCTGGTGTGTCAGGAAGCCCTGTACAAATATGGCTTGTATAGTTAGCTTGTACGTTATTGTGGTACTATAACAGCCGCTCCCTCCGCTGGGTGAGGGTGGTTGACACAAGGTAGGGCGCCTTGTGTTCACCTCATTGGTTCAGTTGCAAGACAAACACCTGGGCCTGACAGGCCAGCTGACACTGGCCGGAACACCTGTGAGTAATGTGTCGGCCAGTACGGCAAACATTAAACCCTGAATCAAGCATGAGTGAATGAAGGCTCTCTGGGAAAGGCCAGGCTTGATCTGGGACCACGCAGTCAGTAAAATAACAATGTCCCATATAAATGAATGGTAAAACACTGCCTATAGTATGTAATATTGTATATAGTTGTATATATTACATTGTATTCAAATTTTCAGTTTGCTGTTACTGAATCTGCTGGCATACACTTTTAGTTGTATGGTATTATATATTTTAGTCCTTACAAAATGAAATGACTATTGCTTTCTTCAGGGTCTCAAACAATGGTAACTTATTTAATTATTGGTATGTTTATTCCTCACTATGTTATGGCACTGTAACTGTTAGAGAAAGTACAAGTAGTCATCTTTAGCACATGTGTGTGTGTGTGTGTGTGATAAGTGAGAATAGAGTGCAACACACACAGGTGGGCGATTACTGTCACTATCAGCTTGAGCCATTAATTAGTATAATTAGTCTTGCTGCGGGCAAGCCGGGCCAGATAGGCGCTGACGGCCTTCAGCCCACGACCCACTTGGTGAGTTTACCTTCCCCGATAAGTTTGTGAGCTCGCTAATCGGACACATTAATCACTGTGGCCCCAGTGGTACAACACTCGGCTGTTTGCCTTTGCATTAAGTCCTGTTATCTGTGTTGGAGCCAGTGGAGGGTGTGGTAAACCACAGAGGGGAAACAGCCTATCCTTGGCTGCACATATGCAGGGAATAACTCTTTAATAGCCATTGTTGCAGTCTTGTTAATCAGCCTTTACAATGGCTGGGCCGTCATTAAAAGTGACTAAACGATATCAGAGTTGTGTTTTTAACGTGCTCCTGGATAAGTTTGCTCTCAGGCAGGTGTTGACGGTTTAAAAAGTGCGGGTGAAACCTTTGTGTTATTATTTTGGTTATGTTGACCTTGAGGCTGCCCTGTTGGTCAGTGAAACACTTCCATCCAGGCTCTGATAGGTACAGTAGGTTTTCAACAGTCTGGGAACCGTCCTACAAGGAAGCATGTAGATGTGGATATGACGACAGGCCACCCTGAAGACAAGCCTGCTCCGCCAGGCCTTTGAAGGATCATTTCCACTCTCCCTTCCCCTCCTCTCTTGCTGTCTGATCACTCTTTATCCCCTCTCTTCTGCCTGCCGGCTCCATCTCTGCTCCACTCATCCTATTCTTCACATGCTCTTTTATCCTGGGATCACTTCTTTTAGCCAGGACCATTAGCATACCAAAGCCCCTCTGCATTTCCCCATGTGATTTAAGTGCCATTCATGCTAATTGGAGGCAGGGGACTTGTCTAAGTAGCTCTCCGCAGGTCTGTTTGTACACCTGGTGGGGGGGCTGCCTGGCTCCGTGTGTGTGAGGCTTCCCGGATGAGAGTTCCAACTCCTGTCATAGACCCCCCCCCCCAACAAAGGTTCCACCCAATCCCAGCGCCAGACCAGTGTGGTCAGCATGGCACAGCTGTAACATCCCCTTCTGGAATTGGTCCCAGTGTATCGACGTGACGCTTAACTGCGGACTGCATATACAGCTTTAATACACACCGAGGTAGCCCAGGTGAACACCTCCTGACATCAGGGTGGGGTGTGTGTGTGTGTGACCAAAGGCTAATACTGTAAGCGTGACCTCAGTAGGTAATGCGTGTCTGTGGTTGACCTATCGGCCAGAGGAAACAGTGGTCTTCAGATGTTACTCATTTAAATACAGTATTTTCAGTTGCTGAGCGTTTTGGCTCTCGGCACACAGTGGGAAAACAACCAGATGATTACCAAACATGTACTGCACAAATACAAAGTCCAATTAAGCTGTGGTATCTGTGGCTTACCAGCTGTGATGAATAGAAGGTAGATATATTGTATTTATATAGTCATTAGGATATCGCCACGCCAGTCGTAGAGACGTGGTGCTATGCTACAGTTAGCACGCGTGGCGGTGGAGGAGCAAATTGGATTGGTATCGCAGCACATAAGCCCCCAGTGTTATATCCCGATGAGCGTCGACAAACAAATTGGATTGGTGGCGTGTAAACCTGATGCCGTTTGATGAGCCGAAGGGGGCAAATTGAATTCTCAACAATGTAAATCTGCCTCGGCTCACTGGCTTCTCTGCCGGCACCAGGCACTGCCGGCTTTTAAATCACACAGTCGTTCCCTGCTGTTGGGAGAGACAATCTTTTTTGGCCATTTGCCGCGTTACCTAATGTCTTTTTGATGACCGCATAGGGATGTAGCTCTACATATGGGAGAGTAAAGCTCCCTCTGTTCTATCTCTCTCTCTTGCTCTCAGAGTTGTCTCAATCATGGCTGCAGACACAGTGTGTACAGTTGGCAGAGTGGCGTAGAGCTGTCCATGTGTGTTGATTGAGATTACTCAGATGATTGGTCATACTAATGGACCTGCTGTTTCCATCTTCCTCTCTCTGTTTCCTCACATACTGCAGATGACAGATGCTGAAACTCAGCATCCTGCCGATAGTCTTATTTATATGCATATGTAACTGTTTTGGTTTTGTTGTTGTATTGACCACCTGCATTGATTTAGTCATCAAACCTCAAACTGTGGGCCAGGACCCCCTGGGGGGTGACTATTAGGGATATAGCCTTTTTCATTACAGTATTTCTAATGAAACGATGTTAATTGTTGTCTAATTATTGTTGTTATATGATGTTTTCTTTGTGTGCATACATGTGCATACATTACATTCCAATGCTATGTTTAAGAGCCTCGTCTTGCTTCTCAAAGAGTGTTTTAAAGTGTAAGGCTCCACCTGCTCGCATGCAGCTGAATGCCGTGTACTGACAGCCATGTTGTGCTCCCTCAGCTATCCGTACAGTGAAGACAGCAGTCAGGGGAAGCAGTACATGAACACCCGATGTCCCGCCTGGTGTGACCGTATCCTCATGTCCTCTCCTGCCAGAGACCTGGTTCTGAAGGTGAGTTTCACCGCGGCCCGGTGTGTGGTACCTGGGTCACCAGGGGCCACAGTCAAGGGGCCACAGTCAAGGGGCCACAGTCAAGGGGCCACAGTCAAGGGGCCTTTTAAAGGCACATTCCTCCGTTGGGCCCTCAACCTTCCACCCCAGCTTAGTGTTGGAATGCAGCTGTGTGCAAACGGCTGTTGGGATAGGGCTAGAGAATGGTGCTGCTACTGTAAGGGAGGAGTAGAGAGGAGTGTCAGCCAGAGCATGCACACTGTGTTTTCGTAATGCGTGTGTCAGCCACAATGGGACGTCTAGACACAAATCCAGGAGTGTCCCTTCCATACTGCAAGCGTTTAGCAGACACATAGAGTGTAATGCAGCCCATTCTCCTGGATCAGAACATTGCTTCCCTGTGTTGTTCCCTCAGCCCCACAGCTAGCTCGCAGATGGAGGGATGAGGTGTCTGTTGATATTCATTTGGAGCGTTAAGCCGTGGGTCCACACAGACAGTATATATGCCCCAGCATTTACAGAGTTCCAGTGGGCCCTGCCTTCATCATTAAGACCCCCCTCTCAGAGACAGCCTAGCACACAGTCCTTAATCTAGGAGGCTCCTTAGCCCGCTTCTAATCCATCCTCAATTGTAAACGGCAACCAATCTGCCACGTCTGTCTGTCTGTCTGTCTGTCTGTTTGCTGGATTACTCACAGATCCGCCTTGCAAAGTGGTCGCCCCACAAATGAACAATCCCTTCCCAGTTTCCTTCCAGTGTATTTGACTCCTGCATTCCCAGAGCAGGCACTCCCAGCACTCCTCTCTTGAATTACTGGAAGCACAATAAAGTTGCCACTGTAAAGCATTTTAATATTCACACACAACCAATAATAAAGTCATCAGTACAATACAGTATTTCACCTAGCCACTTAGTGTGTCATGATTGTGCAAAGAGTGACTCATATACACCCGGCTAATTGCTTGTAATATAGGGAACAAGGCAGAGTCTCCTAACAGTGCGTTCACAGATTGGCCAATGATTCACCGAGCACAGGCCTGCTGACTCCCAGCGTTACAGATTGTTGAGACATGGGCCTGTAAACAGGCCAGCGTGTGGCATCATCTATCATGGCACGCTCGGTTAACTCGCCATCATGTTATTTTCTGCTTGCCGAGCCCTAACACGCCAAAGGTTGCCCGCTGGCTGTGCGGCGCGGAGCCATCCCCGGGAGCCACTGTAATGAATGTGTAGTGGAGCGAGGGCTCCCGCACTGCCGCAGGGCCCCGGGTAATTTGTTTATCTGTCTAAAGATTACGCAGGCCGAAAATCCACAATTTTATGCCGCCTTTGTAAATGATCAAGTGTGTGTTTGATGAATGTGTCCCGGGCTTGGGGAGGAAGCGGCTTGCGGCTGGCCGCCAGACAAATTGAGATGTGCCAGCGCGTGGCCCGCCAGAGAGCTGGAGAGCCAGCTACCGGCAACAAAAGCTGTCGACCCTTCGCAACCGGCGTATCGCTCTGAAGTTAATTTGGATTTCACTTTCTGGTTCATTCTCAACCTCTCGCTCTTTCTTCGGAAGTGGGAGTGCACCTAGTCAGAGCTAGCACTGTGTGTGTGTGTGTAAGGGGGGCTACCTGGGTTGGATGGATTCTTAAAAACTCTTTAGTTCGACCAGAGAGGAGTGATTTATACTCCAGACGTATGGCTCAGTGGGCAACATCTTTGTGTGCTGATAGTCATATTGAAACGTGATGCTAGCAGCACAAAGATTATAATATAGAGGGCTAGGCAAAACAGGCACTATGTAAATCCCTCCCTGTTTGACGTGATTCAGTGCGCTTACTGTGAGTTTGTAATCTAAAACACTGTGCAGCATTACTAAAGGCTGATTGACCTCTTTCAATACTGTATGTCTGCTCTCAGTAACATAATGGCATTATAATACAGTGCTCCAGCTTTTCTGACTGTACTTATTAGATACCTTTGGAGTAAGGGGTTTCTCACTTTCATGTGCATGATTCATGACAAATGAATGGATGTTAAATGCACAAGTTAATTCAACATTATCATACATCTGCAATATACTATATAGGACTATTATTAAATAAATGCATATTCACGCTTTGAGGGTCAGTTGTTTATTGTTCTGTGTTAAATGATTTTTCAGGAATAAAAACCGGATCACAATCAGCTAATAATACATTTTGGAACTAATTTGTAAAATTCTTGTAAAATTGTTTGTTGTTCTGCAATTTCAAAGCCAATTGTATGTCATTAAACTGTCTCCAATTAAGGCAATACTGAGATTGTATGCATTTGGCAATAATCTCTCTCTCTCTCTCTCTCTCCCTCTCTGCAGCCTGAAAATGAGGAGAAGTCTATAGTCTATGATAATATAGGGCCCAATGTCTGCATGGGGGACCACAAGGTAATATATGTGACTGATGTATTGTTTATTAGCATGCCCAGTAATGTGTTAGTCATTTGCATGCATCTTTTTACTTCATGTTTTGATTGTAAAAATTCACTATTAGCTATAAATATACAGTAAGTCCTGTTATTATTCATAACTAAATATGGGTTACCATTCATTTTCCCAATGTAAACATAGAGCTTGTATTTCATTAATATGCTTAATATGCCAAACGTGTGTCTGATGCGTATGCCTATGGAGAGGCCCTGCAGTTGCTGGGACTTTATTGAGTGTTTACCGTCACCTGTCCAGTCTCTGGTGTCAGACAGAGGCTCTAAGGCTGAAAGAGAGGCGCCTTAAGGCTGTGTCAGGGCCAAAGGCTTGCAGGTCTTTCATCATCACCTAGTGTGGCGCAGACACTAGTGTGTATACGCGACTTGACCCGGGCATGCTGGGATACTGCGGCAGCCCCGAGTTCCCAACCACACGCCGCTGCTAAAGTCACGGCCAGCTATGTTTAGAAATATGTCCCATGTCGTTAGCGCACGGGGGCAAATGTGTACACCTCTGGCATGTAAGTTTAACCTTTGTGTCATAGGTGCTGCTCAGAAGGCCCGGACACACTCGTGTGTGTGTGTGTGTGTGTGTGTGAGAGAGAGCCTGCTCTTCCCTGAAATGCATTGTAAGGCCTTGTATTGGTTCCATCCAAAGTATGGGGCTCTCTCTGATCATAAATGCTGTGATGTGTTGCTAACTCTCCCTCTCTCTTTCCCTGCTAGCCTGTATTCCTGTCCTTCCGGATAACACCGGGGGCAGGTAAACCTAATGCAAATAAGCACAAGTGTTGTGTGGTGCAGTGATGTCGTGGTAAATATTCATTTTCTTTTCTTATACCGTTTATCATTGTCTATCATTGATTGGTTTGCTTTTCATAGCCTGATTGGAAGTTTTATATTTTTAGTTTTAAAAAATAAAATGGAAATGGCTGAATGAAACCAAACTATGACTTATTCTCAGTATTGTTTGCCATTTTTATATATTTGCATGCAATTCATTAGTGTAGAGGATGACATCATCTACTGTAGTAGTTTAAAAAAGATATGTTGCTGTGGATGTTTCTGTGTGTTTGTTTGTTTGTGTTTAACCAAAGTAGATTTGTGACATTCGGTATTAAAAGTGTTTATTTCTTTATCTTGGCAGGGAAGTGGAGCCAGAGGGGGGAGAAGATTAACCGTGAAGCGCCTCTGTGAGAAACAAACAGGACGCCAGTGCACGCACGCGCACACACACACACACACACACACACACACACACACACGCATGCATGCACATACACATACGCAAGA
>JAODUG010000007.1:141919-160784 GCA_027564795.1 Aphredoderus sayanus
AGGTTCGACTATCGGCCGAACCCTCCTTTCCAGCACCTTGGAGTAGACTTTACCAGGGAGGCTGAGAAGTGTGATACACACACTCTCTGGTCCCCCTTTTTAAATAGGGGAACCACCACCCCGGTCTGTCACTCCTTCGTCAATGTCCCAGAATTCCACGCAATGTTAGAAGTGTGTTGTCCACGGCATCCCCTCCACACCGAGAGCTTTCAGCATTTCCAGACCGATCTCATCAATCCCCGGGGCTTTTCCACTGTGTAGTTGTTTGACTACCTGTTTCCCCTTCCTGAAGTGGCGGATGGTATTCCAGAAACACCAAAAGTCCTTCTCCATGTCTTCTCCAACTTCTCCCACACCCGCTGCTTTGCCTCTTTCACGGCCGAGGCTGCAGCCTTTCGGGCCCGTCAGTAGCTCGCAACTGCCTCTGGAGTCCTCCAGGATAACGTATCCACAGCTCTATGCCGCAGCTTCAGCAATTGAGGCTTTAAACATTGCCCACTCAGGTTCAATGTCCCCAACCTCCACAGGGGTGCCATAAAAGCTCAGCCGGAGGTGTGACTTGAAGATATCGTTGACAGGGGCCTCCTCCAGACCTACCAGGTCTGTCCAGAGTCTTCCCCCACCCCTTGACCCAACTCACCACCAGATGGTGATCAGTTGACAGCTCTGCCCCTCTCTTCACCTGAGTGTCCAGAACATGCGGCCTCAGATCAGATGATTACAAAATCGATCATCGACCTTCAGCCTACGGTGCTCTGGTACCAGGTACACTCATGAGCATCCGTTCGAACATGGTATTTGTTATAGACAGTCCATGACTAGCACAGAAGTCTAATAATAAACACCCACTCAGGTTTAGATCAGGGAGGCCGTTCCTCCCAATCAAATCTCTCCAGATATCTCCATCATTGCCCACGTGCACGTTGAAGTCTCCCGGCAGAACTATGGAGTCCCCTACTGGAGCCCCATACAGGACTCAATTCAGGGTCCCCAAGAAGGCCAAATACTCTGAACTGCTGTTCGGTGCATATGCACAGAAAAATAGTCAGAGCTCCCCCCCCACGACGTGGAGGCGTAAGGAGGCGACCCTCTCGTCCACCGGGGTAAGCTCCAGCATAACAGTGCTCAGCAGGGGGCTTGTGAGTATACAAGTCCCTGGCTGAGTAGAATAAAGTCCATCCCCTATGCCAGAGTACAGTTCCAGAACCGAGACTGTGCGTATAAGTAAGCCCCACCACCAGATCTAATTGGTAGCGCTCCACCTCCCGCACAAGTTCCGGTTCCTTCCCCCACAGAGAGGTGACGTTCCATATCATCAGAGCCAGCCTCTGCCGCCCAGGTCTGGTTTGTCGAGGTCCCTGACCTGTTAGCCACTGTTGTGCTGTTTAATTAGAGGTACAGCACTTGCAGACGTAATGAAAAGTTAACCTACAGTTATTATGTGACAGGAGTAAAAAACAACTAGAAATTGCTTGGGGTTCAGAGGGTTAATTATTTGCTAATGATTTGTTTAAATTATTCTTTCATGATTTACTAAAAGTTTATAGATGACTTACAAAACATGTTACCACTGCACTTAGTAATCATTTACACATGTATTTTATTGTTTTGTAAATTAGGTTATCATTAACTAAAGGCTTATAAATGACTTATTAACCATCGTGATGTCCTCTGGGTCAAAATGAACCAAATCACTAGCTCTTTGTGGTAGATAGAAGGCGCTAAACTTAATTCTACAGCTTACACAGACATAGGACGTGCACTCCTGGCACAACAAGGTGTGTGTTTGAAATCCGAAGACAATAGGAGGGTTAAAAGGCACATAAAACAACACATATCCATAAAGAAATAGTTAATAAAGAAATAAATACACTCGGCAATGACAATTGAAAAACACACAAATTTCTGAGTACATTACGAGGGTTAAGGAAGTGTTACCCATATATTGAGTGGTGATGGCCAGTCTCCTGAGAAGCCTACTCTTACATGCCCAATGCAATACACATTTGGTAACACTTTATAATCATGTTCCTTAATAAATTGACAGTTAACGAATTAGAAATGTTTAACTAAAATATTGTGTTGATATTGACTGACCTCATGAGTTGATGATAAAATCCTGATGACCTTCTTGTGGCATAACCTAGGTCTATATTGTATGTCTATGGCTTGGGATGATATTATAAATAAACATAATCATTATTATATATCCATGTGTATGGTGTACAGATGGTTAAAAACTGTACTGCGACTGCCTCATACAGTATATACTGTAGCGACCACTGCTGGGCTAGGCTATAACCTTGATGATGTCATTCTTTATATAGCCTGCTTATCAATTGTTTTTAAGATCAATAATAAACACAGATAATATCTGAGAGGAATTTCTCCCAATTGATCGGGACACTGAAATCTTCCTGGACACATTGTCCAGCACCATTGAATGTAACCTCTAAAAGCTTTTTCAATGTCGACAGCAGCAGGATACGTCTGGTTTGCTTAATCTTGGTGCAATTCTGATTGTGATGCGTATGCAGAACCCCCCTCGGAAAGATGACATTAACCCTGCTTCTTATTGGTGGTCTGGGGCTGCCTGTAGCCAGAGACATGGCTTTCTGAGTTAACATGTTCCTTTGTCACTTGTAGTGATCCTACATACGAATTGTGGGTTTTGGAAAATCTTGGAAAAATGTATGAATATTCATATTTTTCATAATTCATATTTCATAACTATGAATAAGCGGGGCACCACTAATCTTTTTGCATCCGGTAGACACAAGGCATTATTCGTTGAGTTACCTTTATGATTATTAATAATTTAATAATATTTCCAAATATGCTCGTTATCAAAATCAATCATTTGTTATAGACAGTCCATGACTAGCGCAGAAGTCTAATAACAAACACCCACTCGGGTTTAGATATTTTTCATAATTCATATTTCATAACTATGAATAAGCGGGTCACCACTAATCATTTTGCATCGGGTAGACACAAGCCATTATTCGTTGAGTTACCTTTATGATTATTAATAAATTAATATTTCCAAGTATGCTTGTTATCAAATTCAGTCATTTGTTATAGACAGTCCATGACTAGCACAGAAGTCTAATAACAAACAATTAACAATTAGTAAACACTGCTTATTATAAAATAATAGATTTATTAAAGCATTCAAAAGTGATTAAACATGGCATGCATAATAAATGGTTATACTGTATAAATGTTGCATAATAATGATTATACCCTAACTAAAATACATAGAAAACTCATTCACGTGAGATTCTCTCATAACAGAAATGCACAATAAAGGAATTAAATCCTTCATCAACCTTCATGAATAGCATTTGAACCATGTGAAAGTGATTTGTCATCCAGCTACACTGAACACTTATCTGGCTACCGCTAAACAACTAACCTACAGTAGCCTAGCCTTAGCTTAGCTTAGGTTAGTTAGCTCCTTCTAGCCTAGCCTATGTTATGCTAACTCCTAGCCCATGTAAGCTTAACTCGGGGCAGAGGTAGAAAGGGGGAAGGGAAGGAAGTTACACCGGCTTTGCATATACTCATCAGTTCCTCTTCCTGTTGGTCGTCCTGGCGGTGACGCGGTTACGTGGTCGATGACGTGGTGTCGAGGGCGTTTACTTTCGCTCCTTGGTGAGCAGTAGGCAAGGCGGAGTTGGCTTCTCCCGTTAGGTCTTCCACCTGGTGGTGAAGCTAGGATGTTGCAGTTTCCTTGCAACACGAGATCTTCATTGGTGAAGCTTTGAAACATGGGCATTCAGATTCTGGTACTGAGTTAACCGAGAATTGCGTTTTAGCGTTTGTGGAGGCTCAAAGTCTGTTGCGCTGACGTCAGTCAGCTGGAGAGTTAATCGGCCGTCAGCGGGCTTCTTGAGTGTCTAACACGATACTGTCATTGTAATTAAACAAAAAGCGGAACTTAAAGAAAAACTATCAAAGTCATTACTGATGTAATAAAAACAAAAAAAGTATTACGGTAAAATTAGCAAGTTCAATTTGTCGTGGCCTTTCTGGCCACGAGGCACAAATTTAGGGTAACACCAAAAGTCGTTACATTGTCCACTTGGTTGAGAGCAGATGAGAGGAACAGGAACAGAGACAAGAGAACAGAGAACCAGCGAACAGACAACTGAGGGATGGGGAGCGACCTCATCATATATACTGCCCTTGGGGTCCCGCCTCAGGCGTGCCTAAAAGGGAGTGTGAATTCTTATCTGCGTCTTATCTGGATTAAACCATCTTTACAATAGTCAAATGATCCAGAAAAAGTCAAATAAGCAATCACAGTTAAAAAGGGAATCAGTTTGAAATCAGACATGGCATATTAAGGTTATTGCATGATATTTATACCATAATTAATTATAATAATAATTAATTAATAATAATTAAATAGGTACTAGGTGTATACATACATACTTCTGCCCTATAACATATAGCTCTAGATAAAATTAATATTCCAACATGTTTGTGAGTTTAGAATACAGTTAAAATTCAGTTTTAAGACCTGTAGAATAAAGTTTTTTAAAGTGAGTTTGAGACAAAGCACATTCCATTCTCTGGCTGTGGAGGAAAAAGGATTGTAAATTCTTGCCTTATCATCACATGGAGAAGTATTACTTTAGTTCTGTTATTTTATCAATTGGTACACACATAGTGACCTAGCAATATTAAACATAGTATACCAGTGGTTATCAGTGTAAATAATACAGTAACAGTCTTTATTGAGGTACAGGAGAGATGTACCTCAGGATTACTACATACTCATATGTAAAGTGGAATATGGCTCCTGTCACACCGAACAGGAATTAGCAGGTATGGCTGAGTGTCTCATTACCACTGTAATGAGAACAACCTTCCCTGTGCCTCTTTATGCTGTCCTTGATGAATCACCCTGCATTGCACACCATGGGTTATTGTTTGGATAATAATAGAAGGTAATAATGTATGGAGAAATTAAATGTATACTCTGAAATGGCCTCTGTGGTTTAAATCAATGTTGTATACTCTTGTATACAACATAAATGTATGCTTGAATTCCTCTCTATTCTTCCCCCTTTATAGGCTCAAATACACATGGGAGGAGGTTTAGATGCGGGTGGAGCTATAACATAATGGATCAGTATAGCTTCATCATTCAAAATGTAATACATTGAATGCAGGTTTAATTGATTGCAACAGTAAAGCAATTTATATAAACCTGTATGTGATCCCTTCTTCATGTACATTTTAAATAAGCATTTTGGCTCATTTTATGCCTTTGTATAAATATATTCAGCTCTACTTCTCTTTGACTTCAGGCCACCATGGTTACGCATGGTTACTCTGTGATTTGCTTGGTGCCCCTGGGTCGCAAGGCGCTGTTATACTCTGCCCTTCAGGCTGTTTAGAGGTGTCAGTGTGCTCCAGCTCGGTGCTCCTAGCACGCGGGGCCATGCCCCCAGGAGCAGGCGGAGAAAAGGGCTGCAGGTAGAGGGTGTTAGCAAGCTGACTGCTAACATCCACCGGAACACCCTCGGTCAGCAGCAGCATAAGGGACCACAGCTTAGTACCAGAGAGAGAGAGATGATCATGGTTGCTAAGGCAACGTCATACAGCCTCACCCGAGGAGGCAAGGACGGGGAGGGCTAGCCGGAAGGCCAGACGGCAGAGGCACATCCAGCTAAATCACCTCTGAAGTGCTGAAGTCCCTGATGGTGAGCTTTCTAAAGTAATGTATCTTTCCAGCCTGCTCTGGAGAAACATAGGTCGTTTCACGGAGTGGGACCTTGGGCACCATGGCTTATGCACAGCTCCGAGCTGTAAATCCCACTGATACACAACATACAAATTAGAATAAAATATGTGGCAAGAGATGGGAAGAAAATACATGCAATTTGTTTATGCTGAGATGTAAGCTTTGACATGATGCCTATTAGGGCGGGTTGCCTGCATCAGTAGGCAGGGCATAGTGTTTGGTGTCTGAATAGTGTACCAACTGCCAATCCTACACTTCACCTGTCTGTCTGGCTTGCGCCTGCCACCGCGGCTCAAATCCTCTCAGACTGGTTCGCTGACATCTCTATAGTGCGGCTTGTTGCTATACAGCCTGCTAGCTTAAGCCGTTCAGGGAGGGACAAGCATGCATCATAAATTTCAAAGGAGTGACACTTTCTGTCTCCTTCTATCTTTCTCTCTGCTTTCCCCACGCTTGCACACAAATACCACGCACACTCTGTGACTGTGCAGGATGAAAATCAATACTCTTTCAAGTGAGAGTCAATGCCGAAACTAATAGGTAACAAACCCAGGCTGTAAAATAACCAGGTCCCTGCACATGGTGGTTGTAAACCCGAGGTATCGTGCTTAAGTACCCCATCGCCCAGTGACACTTGCTGCCTTCCGGGATAATGGAACGGCCAGATAACTCTAAACTGTGACTCGTACAGCTGGTGCCACGCAGGGAACAAGACCAGCGAATGCCAGGAAAGCCACATTAAACAACACCATCGCACGATGGTTGGCACTAGAAGCATCGGAATAGACAGACGGAATCTTGTTTAACTTAATTAAGAAATTTGGCCATGCTTCTCCTCGTCATTGATTTTGCCGACTGTCTGACGAAGCAGCTACTCATTAAAGTGGACGGGCACTTTATGGGCACCTACATTCATCTAGTGAGAAGCCCTCTCTGTTTGACTCAAAGTGCTGATCCCCTCACACTGGAGAGTGACATGATTGAAAGGTGAACAAAAGCCTGCATAACACCCTCATTATCTTTATTATAAGCGTGTTTCATCAGGCCCCAGTCATCAGCATCATTCTCAATTAGGGACACAGAAGAATGACACCTAATGAATATGTATGGTATGGTGACCTTTTGTGCCTCCCCTGAAAACACATTTACGGAACACAAACGTGTTATTGACCTGCATTGTTACACTGGCGTGCATCAAATATTAAACACACTTCAGCCTGTTCATTGTTGAAATCAATGATTAAAGAACTTCAGTGGGTGGGTCTCATAGACAACCCCCCTCCCACAAGCTCACACTATTTTCTACCCTCTCTTTACAGCCATCATACTATTGTGGACACTGTTCTGGAGACAGTAATAATGCAACAATGTTGCCTTTTAATGATAAAAGAGAACTTATATGACCAAAGTGATGCCAACAACCTATCAACCCAACCCCAATCCCCTCCCCACCCGATAGTAAACGACACCTCCCACCTTCAAAAAACACTTGTATCCAAAACTAACGTTTTTGAGGTGTTACGCGGTGTTTACAAGCGGTGAAAAGAAGATATAGTCAGACCGCTGGTCTCTTTAAATCAAGCTGCAGTGTTGATGTGCCCTTAAGCTGAAATGGTAAGAACCATTTCCACCTCTGCGGCAGGGAGTCTGACCAGATAGGCGCGTTGAGAGACGCTTCAAACGTAACCGCGTGATTCCCGTTCCCTGGTCACTCGTGGTCCATATGGTCGCCTCCAGTCTTGGAGAGGAAAGCAATTGATCAGTTATTCTCTAATTGAGTTTTCCCTTTACGTATCTCTGTGGTATTCTTTATTGTTAATTTATAATTTTTTTTATTTATTTTCTTTTTTTTATTTATTTATTTATTTTATTTATTTTTTTTGTTTTATCCGCAGAACTCAGTCGCCTCAATCCATTTACCGCTGGCTGGTCCGCCTATCTCGACTGCGCTGCAATCTGTTGATAACTCCACTTGCAAGCTGCAGTTTATTGTCTTTCGGAATGGGAAACTCTTTCCTTGCACGGGGAATTCGTCCAATCTTGCGGATGACGGGAAACGGAGGAGCGTTTCAACACCAGTTGCTTTCACCAAATTAGGTAAGAGGAAATCCATTTTTATCATCATGCCTGTGATGTCAACGCTCTTACTATCGGCGAGTTGGACTACATGCTTGCACAGGCACATGTCCTGATCATTGTGATGTGTCCATCGAATAGAATAACCTCGAACTATTTGCTTTTGACATATTTGAATGTGCGAGCTCAACAGATGCATGCGCTGGCATAATGCATTGTACCACTGCAGTTGTTTTCCTAGAAAAACGTGACTTTGTTGGTGTGTCTCGGCGTTACGTGTTTTAAATAAAGGCAAATAGCTCGAATGTTACTCGCTGAAGTCTATACACAAACCACTTGCAGTAACAGCCTGTTTGTATAGCAAATTTGCGCAGTTATTAAATAAAGTGTGGGAATATGTATGCACGCATACGGGGCTGCGTTTCTGCGCGTCAGTAGACGTTTTCTATGTGCCTGCTCGTATTTTGATATAACACTCACAGACCTTCCACTTGGTTTCCCTAATGTAATGTGTTGCGTTCTTGCAGACGGGTGCAGCCTCGCCAGCGCCTTGCACTCCGTTACCATCGCTCTGAGACACTTCGCACTGGGTGTAGACCCTACCGCAGCCTACTGGGATTTTGACCTGCTCGATGGGCACGGTGGCTGGCGGGCAGAGGGCTGCCACATTACAGGCTCCACGGGCAACACGACCACCATCCGTTGCACCCATCATAATAACTTTGCTGTGCTCATGGTGAGTAAGTAACCTTCAGTGAGAGCGCCATTCACCCCCTCCCTCCAACCTTAGAAAACCCCCCACGACCCTCCCTCCCCACCACCACCCCCGGCGCTTATTCTGTTGCTTTGGCCTATTATGGATCAAATGCATCATTTTCACAAAGGAATAGCTCGGTCACGTGCTTTGCAAAGCACTTCATGTTGCGTCTCAAAAGCCTGCTTTATTTTTCTTTCAGCTGAAGGGAGTGGATGTGGATAACTCGCCGTGGGATATATTGTGCTTTGGTTTACGCCGCGCTATGTTTTCACAAATGTTGGATATGAGAAGTTGCGTGATTTCGCGCACCACCTTTTTCTCTTCCAAATGCAACGCAGCAGCTGAAATCGAAGCTATGTTCAATAGAAGGAGCGTCTTGTCAGTATCTATCCGCCTGCGAGCGCAAGTGCTCTACTAATTGGCTGCAATTTCGCCGAGAAAAATATTCCAAAAGGAACTATCGCGTCGTTCATTTATTTCGCTTAAGTTGGTCTCGATGTTGCTGCGATCGCCACCGAATACCTCCTTCCGACGACGTGCCCTATTAAAATTGATTTCATGAGGATCACACTAAAAGCGCAATGGCATCACATCGCCCAGTCATTCCATAGAGCCGCTGCGCCCGGTAACGCTTTTGGATGACCAGAAATCCTCCGGATGTTTGCCGAAGAGTGGGATTCGTATGCCTGGGAGGTCAGTTGTTATGATTTTAGCCTACCGTCAAAGTGTTGTTGCTCGAGAGATGGCAGTGCTTTTTGTGTTTACATGTGTATGCATATTCATGAAGTGAATGTTATATGTTATTCACGTGTGGTAGAATTACTCAAAAATCCGCATAGGAAAGAGTCGATTCACATGAATAGCAGCGTAGGAAAAACGCCATAAGATTCTCGGAAAGCAGCGTGTGCACGGAATACTAAACTGTTGTGAGATCGAGCGCAGATACGAGCGTGTGATTGTGTGGGGGCTGTGGTGGTCTATGTATTTAATATCCAACCTGGGCATGGTTGAGTCGCTGTTCTCCGCACCTGACAGCGCACTGTCATTGAGCACCTTGTGGCTGTCAGCGCGAGAGTTAAAGCGCGATCGGCAATTTTGTGGCAACAGATGAATGATCTGAACTCCAGGGCACGTATAACGGCACATAGAAGCGGCGATGGAGATTGTGCACTCTGTGTCACATCAAACGGTGCCATGTACGTTTTAATTCGGCTGTTTTCTCAAAGATCGCGCGTTTACTAATGCAGTCACCACACCCGCCTTGTCTCTGCAGTGCACAGAAAGGACCCTTATTTACGGACTTGTGACATCATCCACCTTTCTACAATATGCTTCGATGATGTCCGTTAGCATAGGACTGCTTCCCAGTGGCCAGACCTGTTGCATGGTCGTGAATGGAAAATACAGTTCGGCGATTGTACAGGCTATAAGTTACAGCTGATTAGATCAATAATATATAAGGAAACTGTTTCGATCGTTGCATGTGCGTAAAGCAAAAACATGCAGACACAACTGAAGCCTTACATTGATCCAGACTATGATAGTCTATAGTGCAGAACATCTAAGAAGTCCATGTTGATGAAGTTATGTACAGTCATTTATATACTGAATGGATATAATTACATTTATTTATCAGGAAGGCTCCAGCGCTGTTTGCTCAACCTCATTATGTCATCTTCTCCTTATGGGCACGGAATGACTTACTAGTTAATAGAAAATAACTAGAAAATGTAATTTCTGACCTATTTGCTTATTTATTTGCCAAACAGGAATGGTGCTAGAACACTTTTGTTAGCCAGAAAGCATGACAGCTTTGAAAAATGAATAATGCAAGAACATTATGCTGGGGGAGAAAAAGCCAAAGCATGCAGTGCAATCTCTGACTTCTGTTGATCCAGACCCTCTTAGTCTGAGTGTGTGTGTGTGTGTGTGTGTGTGTGTGCGTGTGTGTGTGTGTGTGTGTGTGTGTGTGTGTGTGTGCATGTGCGCTCGAGTAGATTGGCAATGAGTAGCCTACAAATAGTGTGACAAGCCACTATAAGGATCCCTGGGGAATGCTGTACATATTGGGATGTTAAATGCATTTTAATTTGAGTTAGACCTTACCTTAGAAAGAATGATATGGCATGAAGTTCTGATTTAGATGCATTGTACACTTTGGCCTTCAGTATTAAAGGTTACTCAACTCTTCACTATCGTCATAGTGGTCGTGTTCTGTACAGGGTGACATATAAACATCTGGCAGTAGTGGTGAAAGGGCAGTGGTTTTCATACTGAAGGTGTGTGAGGCTTCAGGCTCCAGCACCACGGACAGTTCCCATAATCCCATGCTGTTCCTTATGCGTTCTCCTCTCCCTCTAGCACAGCCTACTGTACGTCAGGCTGAGGGGAGGGGTGGCTCTCATTTACAGCAATGCAGCCTCATCATCTGTCTTCATCACAGAGACAAGCCCCCCCCCCCCTCCCCCACCAACACATGCACTTCCTGACGCTGGGGTCTACTGTAAGGTGGTCTCTCAGTCATGGAGGTAGCAGATGTCAGCTGAGCTGGAAAACACGTGCGGTTGAGGCCCAAGTTGCTCCATTTGATTGCGGCACTGCTCCAGACTGTTTAACATGCACGAGCAGACCTTTAGAAGAAAAGAATAGGGGGGCCGCTGGCTTTTGTCCGTTATCCAATCATAACAGAGGCCCTAAGGGCATGGTCCAATAAGAGAAGAGCTGTTTGGAGAGGGATACATTTGCAATATGTTATGTATAATGATATGGTGGAGGCAAAGTGGATTTAGGGGAAAAAAGCCATCCTGTCATCCAGCCAGGCATCAAAATCCACACAGGACAATTCATACAAGTTCAAAACACTGTATTTATGGAAAATGGAAGTACTGTAAATACAGTTCATAGCAAACATGCTATGATCTCTTAGCTCCAAATAATTGTGAATGGAGGCTCAGTGCCTCAATATCTATACACATCTTCAAACAGACAGTGAAGGAGAATGCTGCAGATAGATATAGAAAGGGGGAAATGAGAGTACTCGCTTAATTAAAGTGTGCTTAGCAGAAGACCATAATTTAGTAGATTTTTGCTGACGTGACAGCCCCCATTTGTCACCACACCAGTTGTACAAAGATGAAACATTATGACATGAGAAAACACTGGAGGACCTAAGTATAGGATCACTATAATGTTACAATGTGCATCACTAGAAGAGCATCATGATGTTACAACATAGACTAGGAGAAAAGATTGAATGTAACACCTTTGTTTTGATTATAACCACCTTCATTTGAATTGAATCAATTTATCATTGAATCAATTTATCATTGAATCAATTTATCATTGAATCAATTTATCATTGAATCAATTTATCGAGGCACACAGGTAATAATTTTAATGTTACCACAAAATACACAAATAAATACATATACATAAAAAAACAAATGGATCAAGGAATGATCTCCGTAGCAATGTATTACACTGCTGTGTGGGTTATGTGCCGGTGTACCGTTTGAATGTTTTGTCATGCAGCATTGTTGCTGAATACCTGTCCATTGTGGACTGCCTGTGGGTTGTTTCTGGAGACGTAGCAGATGTAGGTCATGACTGACGACTTGTTGCGTACTCCAGAAGGTGGATGCTTCTAAGGCGTTATAAAATACATTTGTTGTATTCCCGTACTTGCTCAGGAAGGGTTTCCTGCAGAGTTTACACACAATGGTGTTCTGACATTGGTCAGACTGAACAAAACCCTGTCATACTGGCGAGCTGACCTGTCTTTTTCTGTCTGTAAACATTGTCTCACTCCATGCTGATTCTGTTGTGTCTATGTCACATGTTGATGGTGAAACTGAACAACACATCTGTTAAATGATTGGCTGTTTGTGTGGCAAACGTATACGCTCTGTTATCAAAAGATATGATAGGCTGTTTATGACCCAGGGAGGCAGAACGCTTGTTTTTTTTTCATGCAACAGAATTGATTATGTGCTTTCATAGCAGTTTACATATAATACATTTAATTGAAACGATGAAACATTCTATAAAGCAATTTTCTTTGAAATGTCATATTGCCATAATTGCATTGCCTATGCCAAGATTTTGCTTATATTTGAAGAGATGGAATTCTCAAAAGCCATGTTAAGTTATCACGGAAGTAGCTCTTACTGTATGCCTATTATCCAACCGCTGTTCACAGACTGGGCTTTTAGCTCTCCTCGTCTCCTTTCTAGATACTAATATAGTGTAGGTCTGGGGCATGTTTTAGGATATGGCTAGGATTCATTCATGTCTGCTGAGATATACACCATAACGATTATAACCATCTGACACAGATAATGTATGACCAGTGGGCAGAACAAGTGTGCATGTGATGATCTCTTCACCAGTAATGATGCTTTGTGATGGTGTGGCAATACAGTAGCAGGTTTATGGAGGCATATACTATACCATAGCATTTGAATCCTGAGGGTCTATGACATGTAATAGGCTTGCTGCTGTACTAAAGAAGTCTGCTTTTGGATTAGGCTACATTGGGGATGTTAATGATGTTATCTAGTGATGCATAACAAGAAAAACGGCCGCTCTTAATCAGTTACAATGGATCAGAAACGGATCAGGCTACTGATAAATTGGATTAAAGAAATATGTGTTGGTTGATTAAGTGGTGAAAAAACGATACCCAGATTAGGTAGAGAGTGAATCTCAATGTTTGACACCTTCTGAAGACATGATAATGGGTAAAGAACCTTCCCAGCAGCTCCAGCATAACTTAGTGTGGTCAAATTAGCACTGTCAGCATCAAGTATCCCCAACATTGGCCTGATGAGCAATGCCAGTGATTGATGTTGATTTTATTAATACATAAGGTTGTTTGTCTGTAAGCTCACTGGTATATTAATACATACAAAAAATACAACAATAGATTTGTTTTGCAGTAGATTGGTAAATAAATTACTGGGCTGTGTGTACTGGTATTAATGTAAATTTTGGCATTACATTGTCTGAATTAACATACTGCAATCACTAAAACATAAATGTGAGCACGGGAAATTCAGTAGAATATTTAACCTTCATTGTCTTTCAAATAATTAAATCATTTTGACATTTAAACTGGTAATCCCTATGGTGTGAGGAGTATGGTAAAGTTAACTATGACAACATCTTTAAGGTGAATTCTATTTGCTATATTAGTATTGGTATTTCCAGCTCCTCCTCATCTCATTGCCTTTCCCCGTGCCTATTACAGCCTTTGTGCTTTGAAAGGCAGTTTAAATAAAATGTATTAGCCCATCATTACAATTTTCTTGTGTAAGTCTTACAAGTATGTTATTAATGTCAAGCTTTGTATGATTTTGAAGCCCTAACAATAGAAGGCGAGTCAGGAGCATTTCATGTATAGTGCAATAACACATTACTATCGTACTACTTATTGTAGAAAATACCATGAACATTGTACTACATTTTGTATTTTGTACATTTGGCCCACTATTAATTACAACCTGAAAGTGAAAATGGGTGGGCAATTTGCTGAGTGTTTCACTGATCAGTTGTGTGTACAGCACTGAGGATGTAACCTAAACATAGACCTAATGTCCGTAGACTGTAGAAATGGAAAGAGTGTGACTCATTTCTAAGAGTTGTACATTGTAATGAACTTGGTTACAGAAGCATTTGATACCTTTGCTTTGTTAGCTTATTATATTGCATGCTAACATCACATGTTTTTATGCTGTACAGTGTGCACTCTGATTAGCAATGGCTTTTACCCGTGACTTAGTTTACAGCAATAATGCAATAATGATTATACAATGCTACAGTAGCTTTGGTTATGATCACACCAATTTGTTGGGTTATGTATTTTCATGTGGGTGTGGGTATACAGTGTGTGTGTTTGCACTGCTGCCTCCGTTTGATACGTTGCCTGGTCCTCCTCCCCATTATGGACTGCTGACGCCCATGAAAAGGAGTTGACTGTAGTCAGAGTGGGGAAGGGTCTATCTCCTCCAGCAGTCCCCTTGCTCTCTGTCTCTCTCTCTCTCTCTCTCACACACACACACACACACACAGTGAGATTGCCACCGGCCAATAACCTGACATGCAATGCAGATTGTTTTCTTCTTGAGTAATGAGTCCAGAGCTCACAGCCTTCTATCTATCTCAGCCCATCAACAGTTTTGCCCTGGCATTGCTGCAGTCAGCCAATACTCACTTTTGGTATCCTTTCTTCCTCCCTGACATATTAGATGTGTTAGCCACCTCCATTTTTTATACCACATAATAACCTCCCTTTTAGGCTGGATACAAATTGCATCACTTTAACCTATTGTTATTGAAATTATGTATGCTCCTGAGACGAGTGTGTGAAAGATTATAATAGTGCCGCTCACAGCAGAAGCAAGCCATGCGCACCCTTCTGCTGTGTGTATATGTGTGCTTTGTGTGTGTGTGTGTGTGTGTGTGTGTGTGTGTGTGTGTGCGTGTAACGCTTGCCCAGTAGAGCAATCCAAAGAAAGTTAATGGGATATTCAGTGGTCGTACTGTTTTGATGTTGTTTATATACAGCTACTATTAATTGGCAGCCAGTGCGGCCTTACACTTTTTATGGGAAGGCAGAGCGATCACTTCAAATGTAAAACTGTCCATGCTGACAAGCAATCTTTGTAAATGATAATGATGTAGTTGCAGTTTAAGTTTCCTTCTAATTTGATGCTTTTGGCACAAACTGTCTTAAACATTAAACAGTAAGTGTGGTAGCCTACAGATACGTAATGCCTTTATTTATTGTCCGATGCTGGTCCGTAAGGCACATTTACTACAGAGGATTTTTACATGCCAGTGTGGCCAGACCCACATCCATACACACCAAGATTAGACACAGATTATTAGCATGAACCGACTGTTGACTGTTCACTGCAGTTGACTAGGAACAGTTTGACCCATGATCCATGTCCTAGTGTGCAGCCAATATACAGTACCAGCCCTGCAACTCCATGGATCAGCAAACAAATGTGTCATGTCTTTTATCTGACTTCCAATATATAGCTATGTTCTGATGTATCCTCCTCTCCTCTCTGTCTGTGTTTCTCATAGCACCCCCCCCCACCCCACACCCACTCTCTAGCTGCTCCCCAACTGACACTGTAACCACCTGGTCAACAACCCCTGAGACAGCACAGTAGGAACGTCCATGTAAACAGCTTGTCTCTGTACATGGACTCTCTTATTCTTTGTTTGTTCTCAAACGGGCTCCCTGACAAGACATCACTAGATGATTGCTGGCCACAGTCTAGACAAATCTATTAATCCCCCCCACTGTCCTCGGGTTTCAAACGCACGTCATATGTCCATGCTGCGGGTGACGCCTTCTGCTGGCGCAACAAGGTAGTGTGTTGGGTCAGATTGACCCGGAGGACAGCTGGAGGGTTAAGAGCTTATTGTACCCTCTACTATGGAGGTGTAGAGCATGACCCAACCCACTGCTGCCAGTGCCTGGTTGTTTGTGAGTTACTTCTGTATTCACATGTCAGCTAAGGAGCAGCTCTCAGAATATGATTCTTTGCTAATGCCTGTTCCAGGCAGAGAGAACATATATCACCATGTATCAGTTCTGGTCAAAGGCCTTTGGGTTTCAATGGAGATAGATTAAATTAGCACTTTATTCTTCAGTTAATTAGCAGCCACCTGCATTGCAACATGGCCAACACTTCCCTTAGTTTCTACAGACTCATCACACCCCTTTCCCCACAGGATAGAAAAATGGCACATGCCCCACAGCCCCATCTTGTCCTTATTCTGTATGCAGAGTTCTGCTGCTGGTTGCTACAGTAGGTTTGTTACTAGCATGTGGCTATTGATGAAATGTGGCTGCATTTAAGCAGCATGATAAGGCCAGCAGAAAATGCGACTTTTAAGGGGTGAGCAATAATGTGATGGTGGAAAGCTTCCAATTATTTACTTTTTCTGGTCAGCAGTTCCAACTACCTCCTGTAGATACAGTGAAGTGCTTGTGGGAAGGATCGCTAGGAATCTTGTGTTTTATCACTCAAGGTATGCATGGAATACCCATGTGATGATCAGCTGTTTATATTTGTCTGGATGTTTTTCATTCAGTCAGTCAGTTATTCTGAGAGTTACCTGGTTAACAAACAGCTGGCTATAGAAAATCAATGGGTTCCAGACGGAAATTTTGATTCAGTAATTTAATTGATTGATTTTTCCTTCACCTATCATTTTGTTAAGCATCCATGATTTATTACATGCCTTGCTTTTCATTTACCCCCCCAAACCTTACCCCCTGGGTTGAATTTGTGTGTGTGTGTGGCGGGGGGGGCAAGTATAGGAATACTTATAATCCTTTCTGTGTATATGTGTGACAGGATGTTTCAGGGGCAGTAAGAAGGTGTGTGTGTGTGTGTGCGCGTGCGTGCGAGCATGTTTGAATTAGGCGTCCGCTCCACTCCGGAGACGGGGCTTTGCATCGCTGTTCTCCAACTTCAAAGCCCATGCAATCCACTCCCTAAATCCCATTCCAGGGGGAGAGCGATACGCTCTGGTATCAAAGGTGAAAACTAATCTGGATCCCGACATTCCCTCCCCCTCGAACTGTCCGGACACTGTGCTTTGTGCCTTATGGCAATGGTGCTAATGAGAGGCAAACATGCACTGTAACCGGATGACTAGATGGAGAGCCCACTTAGCTCTAAATGGCACAAGCAGCGCTCCACTGTCAGGTGGTAAAATGGGGCCAGCTGAGATCACGCAGAGCAATCTGTAATCAACATTGGGGAGGAAGTGCAATGTGATGGAGGAAAGACATAGGCGCTATGAGCTGAAGCGGCTATGGGGTGTGGGGGAGGGGGTAAGATAATGTCCTATCTCTCTATTTCTATGCTGGTACCTCTATGCCCATCCTTATCGCCCATGTATGGTGTGGTTTTACTTTTAAGAAGTAAATAAGGTGTACACTATGTTTTTAACCATTGTGATATCCTGAAAAATATCGTATTTGGCCACTTTGCAGCGCCATCTGATTGTGTATGATTTTGTGTGTTTTTTAATTGGCATTGCTGAGTGTATTTGTGTTGTTTAATGTGCCTTTTAACCCTTCTGTTGTCCTCGGGTTTCAAACACACACCTTGTTGTGCCAGCAGTGCACATCATATGTCTGTGTAAGCTGTAGCATTAGGTTTAGCGCCCTCTGTCTGCCACAAAGAGCTAGTGATGTGGGTCATTTTGACCCGGAGGACATCACAAGGGTTAAAATGTTTTATTTGATGTACAGTTCATCTGAATGTTGAATGCATCCGTTCAAGCACAGACCTTGTCACTTCTCAGCATCAGAAGCCTTGAATTGTCATGGGAACGCTAGGGCATTTATTTGACAGTGCTTGTGAGGAAAAAATCATTTCAGTCACTAGGGCTGTGGAAACAATGTGATTTTTATGGTGATGGTAATGGAGCCATCAAGCCTGCAACATTACACAGCAATGTCTTTTATGCTGCCAGTGGTGCTAGCATGGAATGTGTATTGGTATGAAGCATTGATCAGCACCAGATGTTTACGTAAGATTATTTTGGTGGAAAAAGAGCAGTACAGTTTATTGTATTTTTATGTTATATCAAGCTACTTTTATAAAATGAATTCATATTACATTAGCACAGCTCAACACACAACCAGAACAATTCTGCGATAGGTAGCAAGAAGACACACTTGTATTTTAGCCTCCATGTCCCAACAGTGATACATTTTGTATGTTCTATGTCTTTTTCCTGCAAAGAATACACACTACTCAGTATTAAAACGCTTTCAAAAGATGACCCACCGAGCGCTGTCCTATTGTTACAGCGGAAAAGTGGAGAAATGGCATGTTTTGGTAGAAAGCAAGGACCTGTTGGGGGAGGATAGGAAGGTGGGCCTAATGTATGCTCACACTCTGTGACACAGCATGCCGCCCCAACGAGGTTGGACTCAAGCGTGAGATGTGTGTGCTTGTGTGCGTGATACTTGTGTGAATGTGTTTCTCATCGGTGTGTCAGAATGCTTGTGTGTATTTGTGTGTGTCTGTGCATGCTTGTCTCTGCATGTGTGTGTATGGTGTAGCAATGTGTATGTAGACAGTGCAGATAGCAAAATAGGATCCATCGTCTGGTGTGTCAAGGAGATGAGTCACCCCTCTCAGACAACACCCATCAGCCATCTCTCTCTCTCTCTCTCTCTCTCTCTCTCTCTCTCTCTCTCTCTCTCTCTCTCTCTCTCTCTCTATCTCTCTCTC
>JAODUG010000007.1:169526-198623 GCA_027564795.1 Aphredoderus sayanus
AACGCCTGCGTTAGCCTCGGTCACTTAGCAGGGCTAGTGCTTCTTGCTCTAGAGACTGTTTTTGGGGAATTGAACAGTGAGGCAGCCTGCCAGTTGATCATGGTCTAATGGCTTGGAATGACACTATTTGTGAACATCTGGTTTTGGTTGGGCTTTCCTGAGGGAACACAACGGGCTTCAGCCATAAAACTGACAGACTGCCTGATGGTTTGTCTCAACTGTCCCATCAGGTTTAACAATGACCCCTCTATTGATGTGCTGCTGCTGACCACCCACGTGGGTGGTCTGGGCCTCAACCTGACGGGCGCAGACACTGTGGTGTTTGTGGAGCATGACTGGAACCCCATGAGGGACCTGCAGGCCATGGACCGCGCCCACAGGATAGGACAGGTACCGCCCTGTGCTTCATGCATGCTGGGAGTCGAGGGCAGTCTGCTGTAGCGGCTGGTTGTCCCTTACGTGAAGAACAACGGTCTTGTGTCCCACAGAAACGGGTGGTGAACGTGTACAGGCTGATTACACGAGGCACGCTGGAGGAGAAGATCATGGGCCTGCAGAAGTTCAAGATGAGCATCGCCAATACAGTCATCAGTCAGGACAATGCCAGTCTGCAGAGCATGGGCACTGACCAGCTCCTCAACCTCTTCTCCCTGGATAAGGTTAGTATTAACAACACATGTTGTTCCCAGCTCTGTTAGGTCCCGTCTTAATAGGTGAAGTTCTCTGCTGCTGTTTAGGCTAGCATGGCTACAACTCACTATTGCTCTCAAATCCATTTTAGCTGAGATTATAGTTCTTTCAGCCACTATGGGTGATCCAATCAGGGAGGTAGAGGGTGGCTTAGTGCAACCACGTTGACGTCAAGCGTGTTTCTAGAATGTATTTCCATCAATGGTTGACTAGCATGAAGTCATACAGTCGTAGAAATGCTGATTGGTTAAAGGCTGCTTACATTTCTTTTTTTTCTTCTAAATGGTCTACAGCCATTAGGATGGCAAACCATCTTCAATGGAGCGTGTCCAGACCCTATTAACAATTAATTTTGGGGCTTGTTGTTACCAGACTGTATTAGGCTGACTATTATTTTTCAAAAGATTTGGGTCACTTGGATATTTCAGATTTTATACGTTTAAATAACATCGTAATACAGTGTAGACATTGTAAATTACTATTGTCGCTGGAATACAAGCAGGATGTGGCAGAGGCCCGTTTTCAACAACCATCACTGCTATGTTCCAATTCCAGTTCCAACGTTGTATTCGTTAATCCACTTTAAATCCTTTTGCAATTATGTTGGCACATGCAAACAACATCAGAATTTGTGGGTTTGATTACAGGCTTAAAAGCTAGAACTTCCTTCTTAAACTCGTCAGACTATTCTTGTTCAGGGCATTGCATTACAAATGGAGTAAAACAGTACTCCTTCAAGATCCCTTTTACCCAATACAAATCTCCCACTTTACCACCACCAAAGCACCCCCAGCCCATCAGCCCAGCATCCATCACATTGCATCCACCATGCTTGACAGATGGTGTCAAGAGTCCTCCAGCATATTTTTTTACAGAGTTTTTGGACAGCACTTTGATCCAATTAAATAGTTAAATTACTCTGGTTCCTTTTCCCCCTTGGTGAGATGTGTTTGGGCAGGTGTTAACATAGTATTTGCATTAGAGTGCAGACCAAAACAACAGTTCAAACTAAATGGAGCAATCTGTTTGTGGTGGGAATGTGATCTGATACAATTACAAGGCCTACTCAGTAGGTTTGATCTCGAAGGATCCCGTAATGAGGTGTTTTTTTGCATTCTGCCCAGATAATTACCAGTTATGAACAAATGTGATCTGTGCTGTTGCATCATGTTACATTGCATAGATGTGTGCTAGTCCTTAATTTTCTCAAAAGAAGAATAGCCTGACTAGTTCAGAAGAAAATTCTATTGGCTGGGTTATTGCATTGGAAAGAACCTTATGATACACATCACAATACATATTTCAATACTTAAGCTCACAAATGCTTAGCTGAAATGTAGATGCCATAACATATGAAATTAAAGTGCATATTATTAAGGGAAACTTAAGGAAATCTTAACTTATGAAGCATGATTCAAGGGGCTGCAAAATACAATACTGTATCATGGGGGAAAATAACTTGATACAAAGCTGTATTTTCTTTATTTATGATATTAACATCTGTATTTCTAAATTTTTGACAGCATGTTGTCAGTATGTATGTACCAATTTGAAGTGTGTGGCAATAATGCCTGCTGAATGCTGTACGTGTTTCAGGATGACAAGGGTGAGGCATCGACGAGCTTGGCTAAGGCCTCTATGAAATCTGTGTTGGACGGCCTGGGCGAGCTGTGGGACCAGCAGCAGTACGACACGGAGTACAACCTGGACAGCTTCATGACTTCACTGCAGTAGACTCCCTTTATACTGCCTGTCCAGCAGGAGGCAGTGTGACCACTGCGCCACTCTCAACAACAACAGAACTGGCAATGCCCTCGCCCCAATCCTTCCCCTGCATAGGACAACACCGTAAAGATGACTCAAATGGGTCTGTTAGCTACGTAAATGGGCACTAGCGTTCCAAAGCAATAAGCACAGCCAAAATCTTATTCACTCTGCTCTAGACATATTTAAATAAAAATGCCGACATAACATTTCGATCCGTTTCCTCATCTCAGAGGCGAGCAGAAATCAATCCACAGCAGTGTTTAGCAAAGTGAAACTTGACATGAATGCTAAAATATCTTATTCTGACAGATCCACCTTATTTATATTGATACATTGCTATGTAGAGCTCTAATGCTATATATGCTGTGTTGTAACATGGCTAGTTATCAGTAGTGTTCAATGCTAGCCTTAGCACTCATGCATTTGTCAGTATACAGTGTTACCTGCTTCCCACTTGACTGTCTTAAACACTCCTTATAGGAAGGAGAAGAAGCGGAGGGGCACACAGTCACTATTGTGCTACAGTTTATTATAGCAGGCAAAGTGATTGTACCTCATGACCAGGGTGAAATGGTGACTGTGCTGTCACTGAAAGACTCCACCCTTCCACGTGGCTCTAGCCTGTGGCCCAGTAAGCACCTTTACTGTAGGGGACATCTGCCTTTTTAACCAGAGTAATGGGAGTCTCGTGTTCTAGCAATCATGCTAGGCGTGGACTGCACTGAAGCAGCATTACAGGACGAGATGAAAGTTGGTACTGTACCGAAGACTTGCCACTAAAGTATTTTTAAAACGATATAATGCAGTCTTGTAAATATTTCAGGAATTGCTGCTTTTTTGTTTAAAATGGTGGAATATTAATAAATTCTACAGACCTTTTTTGAAGTTTGCATTGTTGTGCTTTAGTACTACCCATGAAGCTGAAGTGTGTCTATGGCCAGTAGATGGTGTTGATACAGTATATAGATGGTGATCTTGTTGCAGAAATCAAACTTGCTGTTCAACTGCAGATCAAAATAACCATTTTCTCATTTTTGGAGCATTAACAGAAAAGGAATGGCATTTAATGAGTTGTCTGTGGCCTTATCTCAAATGCTTAGAACATGAAATGTTGATCTTCCAAATAACTCATGGTAGGTAGACTAAACCAGCTTTATAAGGTCCTAATATGAAATATTTTAAACAATGTAAAATGGTTTCCTTAGCAGAGAATGGCCTCACACCATGTATGTAATCCGAGCCCTCTGTTTTGCTTTCAAAGCCAGTCCAGTGGGGCATTCATGTGGCCAACAAATTATTGGTCTTTGTTATGGTCTGAGAAGTTGGTGTGACATCAAGTGGCAGACACTATCATACCTAGTTTAAGATGGAGAAATGTGTCCGCTGCATACAGTAGTATGCATTCATATTTAGTCAGCTGTCTTGAAAGTTCTGGTACTTCACACCTAGGCATAATTATTACATAATAGGCTACTAAAGTTAAACTGTCACGTATTTTTTTTAGACGTATCGCAGAGAATTATACTGAAGTATAAAACTTGGGATAGAATTACTTAACTATACTGTGTTCTTAGCTACACTTTAAAAAAGGGATCAAAGAGGCCATGCAAAACACCACAACATTTCACAGCATTGTACAACTACATTTAATAAGATTTGCCTATTAGTACAGAAAAGGGGTGGAAATAAAGTAGGAACTACAAACTTAGCATTTAGCAGCGTTGAGCTCCATGTTTCCAAGTCACAGTTATACTGCAAAATTCAGACAGGCATAGGTCAAATTCAACAATCTCAAGCCTTGCCAGTATTCAAGTCGGGGATACAATATGAACCTAGAAAATAAAACACGTCTTAAAAAAAGGGATTGTCAATGGAAAAATATCAAGCACATCAATCTTTTCTCATCTGAGATAACATAACTAGAACCACAGTGTTACCTACTCGGAATATACAGTAATACTATCCCAGTGTTACATGATGAACATAGCTACGTATATAGGAGGAATACAAGGGCCATCATCACCTTCAACATCCTGTTGGTTGCACATAGAATTGTTTAGAGTACAAAGTATTTGCTTAGCAAAGGAGAGGTTATACTTTGTGGTTTGGTGTATAATACTTGCCCCCTGGGAGATAAACCGTTTATGGTATTAAGGTCACCTGTATACAAGTTAGAAACGTCAAGCCAGAAATATCACAAGTATTGGGGTCTAACTTGAACTCATTAAGCAGAAGGGGCTTAAAATTGTGCAGAAATTGTGGACATTTTGCATAAGGTATAATACAGAGGAATAAGCTTGAAGAGAAAAGCAGAACAATTTTTTTTTGTTTTCAAAAACATCGTCTCATCTGTAGATTTGTCAGTCCATTCACGGCATACTGCAGACTTCACACCTAAATACACCCCAGTGCTTCATACTGTAACATTTACATTCAAACTTAAATACAATCACACTGCCAGTTTGCCTGTAAGCTACAGTTTATGAAAATTGTTTTGGATTGAACCAATGTGTTAAATGTGACACAGGTTAAAGTGTTAATTCAAGATTTGTTTAATATTTCACATGAACTGTGGTTTTTCCCCACACACCCCAAGGACATACAATATTTATGCACAAAGTTTGGATGATGTGGTGCCATACTGTATTAGTGGCAATAGTAATGAAAGTAGTAGTAGTATTTAGCAGAAGTGATGTACAGTAAATGTTAAAGTGATGTTGCCCAGCTTCCATATATCACAACATACTGCATGTATGCTTCATTCTGCCATTTTATTTTATTGCCCTTTTGTTTACATTGCCAATCACTTAACATTACCAACAACCTTTGTGTTGTTTTGTGTGTACGTTTCTTTTTTTTGTTTAAATAATTTTCACACTAATGTAAGCAACATCAGCAAGTCAACACAAAGCTTAGCATTTCAAGAATCTAGACACTTTAGTAACATTACACATTTTCAGCAAAGTGGACAAACAAAAAATAAACTTTGTAAAGAATTACAATCATAAAATTAATTTATTCTGAGTAAAAATACAAAATATATTAATGACATTGACCAGATATGAAAGTCTCCCCCAGAAATAATCACTAATGGTTGAGAAATAAGTCTGTAAAGAAAATATGAAATAAAAATGAAAATATGTAAATATGTTTAAATTCTTCTTTTTTAGCAAAACTTTCTAAAAATAATGAAAATTTCTTAGTACAAAGGCTACATTACTACTGGAAGGTACTAGCAGGTAGAGTAGGTAAATACATAGTAGAAAATGATTTTAGTGAATCACAATGCTTGCAATGAAAATAATTCTGCAATAAATTTACGCTTCTTTTTCTTGTTTTCTTCTTTTTTACAAACAGTACAAACAGTATTGCACATTACAACAAAGAATCAAGGTTTTAGCCTTAAAAAATGTGACTAATTCAAGTCTTGCGTGAATAGAAGGCCACCATTTAATTGATGCACCTTGGGGGCTTTCGATCAAGTTACAGGTGAAACACTTTATTTGTGTTAAAAATAACATTCTTTTTTTCCGCTACCTCTGGCTGTTCTGTGACTCTCACAAGTCTCTTATTTTCCAGCAATGTCGGGCTAACAAATCATGGTTGCTGCTTTTACAAAACAAATAAGGAGCACATACTTTTAGGAAACATAAAAAAGTTTTCTTAAAAAAATAACGAACAGAAGATCTCTTACACAATTCTGGTCAGCATAGTAAATTATTGACTATAAATATACAAAAACGAGGGATGTATTTTCAGTTTGCTTTGCTTTGTTTGTAAGCACCTGATATTTAAGATCTCTATTTTTGGATAAAGATTTTGATTCTCTTGATCACGACTGGTTGGTTGGTTTTTGGTGACACTGTGGGATTTATTCCAGTGGGACACTCCTAACCTCCTCTGTAATAAAGTAGACTGTACTTTTCACTAATTACATCATTATATTAAAGTTATAAAGCTCTAGATCCTTCAGTTGTTATTGTTCTCAAAAATAAATGTGAAAATAAAAGCAAATAAGCATGATAAAAAATAAAAATCACCCATCTGTTAAATCATTTCTCTTGAAGAATTAAATTAATATATATATATATATTTATCTGAATAAACTTACTTAGAAAATATCAGTTTCTCTCCTAATATATTTCAAAATTGAGGTATTGCAAAAGATCATGTCAGTCAGAAAGCACACTCTTTTTTTTTAGCTTTTATCCTTTTAACAAAAAGAACCACTGACTGTTGAAAACTGTTCCGATACAAAGTAGTGCATAACAAATGTATATTATAGAGAAGGAACAAACATAGAAAACCCATCTGGGTGGGGAAAAAAATGTCACAAAAACACCCAGAATTCACTTTCATAGGGACTTATTATTACTCATGGTTAGCCTCAGTAAAAAAGAAGAAGTATATTTTGTTGTTTCAATTAGTTTTCTTTTACAAGAAACAAAACATCTATCCTAAAGCAAAACAGTTTTGGTGACTAAAATATGAGAGAGGGGGACTGTGGGGTGCCAGCATGTGACAATCACAACTCACAGATGCGGGACGACAAACTGTCTACAAACTGCTAAAACCAGTGTAACAGCCCCTAGCTCCACTGATCTGATTCCAGCCATCCCAAACTTCTGGAAGTCAAGTAACCCAATGTTTTCATGTGTTGCATTCATATCTACCAAATGCCCCCCATCCCAACCCACCTTTCAAATACCCCCCCCCCCCCCCCACTAAACTGCACCCCATACAATAGCCTTTTGATAAAAAAATATGTCTACCATTTTAGCAGGTCATTACTCTACTTCAAGCTTTGCAGGAAAAATCTGGCTATATATGGTAATCCAACAAGCATGTCATAGTCTGGCAATGTTGTTCCAATCCCCTAGCCGTGTAGCAAGATGCACAGGACGAGGAGGAACTCGCTTGATCAACCTCAAGTCACCAGTAGCTTCAATGTTTAGTTCTCTCTCAAATGTACTGCACAATAGAGCCTTCAAATATGAGGCTCTTGTTTGCGCAGTCTCTCTTAGGGGTAGCTGTATGTACTGTAGGTTTGTTGAAGCTGAACATGTGAGCTCTTTGGTTATTTTTTGGGGGGGAAATTATTCTGCGTCTCAAACAACAGCCGTCCTCAGTTAAGCTCACATTGTTCGGTCTTTTCTATTGTACATATAGTGTGTTCGTAGGTTGTAACTGTGTGTGTGTATGTGTGTGTGTGAAAAGATATATATATATATATATATATATATATATATATTATCCTTTCTGTGTACTGATGCACGCGTGTACTAGAGAACATATACTTGTGATACACTACTTATGAAGTTTCACAGGACTTCTATGTCGGACATCAACGACAGTTAAAGCGAATCACAGTTCTAGGCATACTCAGACCTAACTACATACGTTATAAAAAATTGCACAATTATATCAACAATCACTGCAAAAAAGTACTTCACCTATCATAGACGGTTTTAAATGGTATTCCTACATGTATCTGAAGTCACGATCAAGGTCGTTGTTCCTTATTCCATCCCCACCTTTTTCGTTTGTCATATACTTTATGGTGCGGCTCGTGAACCGCTGTGATTCTCTTGAACAGTCCTCCCCGTTTCCAGATTCGTGCTCACTGTACGTTCCTTTATAATGTGTTGTGCAAAATGTGGGCAGAATTGAATAGTAGACATGATACTGAAAATAATCTATTGCATGCAGCAACCTGACTGAAATAAACATGCAGTTACAGGGGTGACCGGTCCCCGCCCCCTACCTTGTGACAGCTTGCCATCCTATACACCAGGTGCTTCTCTAGATTTGTGTATATATCTATATTGTATATTATTTTACACCCTAGCCTGGATAAAGTACTTATGGTATCTGTTCATACCATGGATCATAGCAGCAAAGCTATTGCAGCATTACATTTACATTACATACACTAAAAATAATGCGATTATAAAAATAAAGACCTAGAAATTGAGCAAAATAATTCAATCACGCGTATGAGGTACTAATCTTAACATTTCTGGAGTCAAAATTGAGAATATAGCCATGGTATTATATTTTTACATCGGGCACAATGCACCCACTACTGGACAGTTAAATCTTGCTACATCTTATGCCACCTATTTTGATTTTCTGTATGCTTTACTGTAATTTGCCTTTGGTAAATATTTTCACTAGGGGCAAAGAAACTACAATTTTTCAAAATAAGTGCATGCTCCTTTTACATAAAATTTTAATTATCTATATATCTATAGATATAAACCAAAAAATATATACTTTTTTTTTTAAATATATGAATGGTTCACCTCTGTCTTAGTGAGGCCGGGGTCCAACAGAATGTACTGGGCCATACAGTGGACAGATCGGGGAAGTGAAACAGCAACGTTTCTAACATACCATCCTGCGTGTCGTGAGATGTGCCAAAGTGCAAATTGTAAGCTGATAGACGTTCGCAGTCAACCCCTCGCCCACCTCACACGGTTTCACTGAAGGTGGGTGCTAGACAATGGAGCCCACAAAGGTGTAGTATAAAGGAAAAAAGTTCCATGTATTTGTCGTCATCCTTTCATGATGTGGTTTTGACGGGAGCAGGGTGAGGGTACAGATTGAACAGGGAGGATGGGGGGGAGGGGGGGATAGGGGGCGCTGTCCCCGGTTGTGGAGAAGCAGGTGTGGAGGGAGGGGAAGGGGGAAGGGGGTTACCGGGACAGAGGGCTGGTCCCCGCAGACCCCCTTCAGCTCCAGCGGAAGGACACATGCCGGGGGCGGTCGCCCCCTTCCTTCACCAGGGGCTTGTGGAACTCCCGGCCAGCCCGGGAGTGGATGCTGGCCCAGCAGTACTCGCAGTAGTACTGCAGGCAGGTGACGTTGGCGCAGAAGAAGGGGGCAAACTTGCCCCCGCAACGCGCCCCCTGGCACTCGTCACACATCTGGTCGTCCAAGACGTAGGGCTTGACTTCCACCTGCGCAGGGAGGTAGGAAAGGCTGCTTACACACTGCTAGTCCATCAGCCACATGTAGTGTGTGGTGCTGACATTATGACACCCTACGGGTTAGCTATCCCACTAGCCAAATGTGGGTGTCTGAAACTGGTTACCATAGCTATATGGAGTCAAATGGAGATGTTGTGGATGTTGATCAGGACCATAGGATCATATTAGGCTGAATCTCTTCTTTTGTCCACAAGCAAAATTACAGGTGTCACCATGGAGATGCCTCAGTACATTTTAATAAGCAAGCAACTTCACTGCAGAACGGCCGTAATCTATTCTTTTGACTTTGAAATGTCCTTCACAACTACCGTACCATTGCAGCCTTCCACAAGACACAGACAACATGGATGTAGAGACAGTGATGCTACAGTATTTAACACCAGCTAAGGATGTGAGCTTGACTAAGAATTGAAGCTTTATTTCCTGTAATTAGGACACAATAATGGTTAATGGTTTGTGGTCTATGTGCTTATGTGGAAAGAAAATAATTGAGATAACCAGATCTGATTTCCTACTGCAACTTGGTGTCCGTGCAAACACCTTTTACATTTGTTCTTGTGAACACCGTTACAACAGAGTCTGCTAGGGAGAAAGCAATAGGTTCACATCTTATTTTGAAGCACTCTCGTTCAATATGCACTGTTTACGTGGGCTCAGGTCACAGTGTAAAGCCAACACTGCAGGGAAGAAATGGCGCTAGCCGCTAGCTGCAAGCTAAAGGAAGAAGTATATACTGGTTAGGGGTGGGGGGTCAGACAGCCTAACCATTCTGAGGGCAGGCTTTCTGGCAGACAACCAGTCTCACTTGGTCACCATCTGCCAAGCCGCTATTGGCTAGAGTTCCTAGAAAAGCCATTCTGCGGTGCAGCCTGAGTGGTTGTACATGCATAGGGAAATACTATAATTAAAACAAACCTATGTGTCTGCAGCTCACAACATCTGTCGGGTCTCAAATAGCCAAAAGGCGGTAGTGATTACACAGCCAGGCCCAAGCTATCCTTATTGTAGGCCATGCTGAACCGTCGACAGGAAACCAAGCTATAATGAAAGCCCTGATACTACAGGGGGTGGGGAGGGGGTCTCAAGGAGGGCTCACACCTACATAAATGTCTCAGAAAAACCTCGGCTCGTTTGCGGTCAACAATGCTTCTCCCGTTCACTAATTTCAAGAGCCTCCCATCCGCTCCTGATCACAGTGGTGGGATGTGGTGAATACGGCACTTTAACTCACCCTTTTATCAATGTCATTGTGCTGCAGCTGAACGAATCGGGCACTGATGGCGGCGATGTAGCTCTGCTGATTGGAGAAGGCCACGCGGCCCGCCCCCTTGGGGTACTTCAGCTCTGGGTCGGTGTCGATGCCAGCGTAGCAGACACCTCCATACAGCCGGTCCATGATCATCGCCAGCTCCACTGCAACGCCACAACATGGTGGGGGGAAAAGGAAGAAGGAAATAAAGTTCTAAATAACACACACACACAGTTTTTCACCCATTCATGCACTGTATCTTTCTTGTTCCCCTGACTTTAAGGCCTCTACTTGGACACCAAAGGAGGAACACTGTGCTTATCTTAGGCTTATGTAAAGCAGAGACATAATTATAAAAGGTGAAAAACTATAGTAATGCTCCATTCATCAGAGCAGCCGCCTGAAACAGCTGATGTAATTAGTAGGGATCACATTGCAGACGAGCCAGGAATGTTTATACCAAGAACAGAGAGACTGAGCCTTCCACCGGACCATAAATACTTAACATGACCCCCATTTGGCTGGCGTCCTGGAAACCCAACGGATGCTTGCTTTCTCACCGGGGAGAAACTTTCATTAGAGCCCCCAGCCTTCTGCATAGAGCATGCCAGTCAGACTTGGGGAGCCAATTTAGAGGCGCCCCAAAAAGGTTATTCCATTTGCGAAGCTCACTCACCTGCACGCAAAGGCCGTGGGACTCCCCCAACAAAGATGGTCTTGCGGGGGTCCAGAGGCTGGGAGCCATCCATCACAAAATCACTATCGCTCAGGTTCCAGGGGCGGATTTGGACCTGTGGGATTAAATGATATATACATTTGTTTTTAAATAATAAAAAATAAAAAAACTTAATAGTTACAGGGCTCTGAGAACAATGCAAAACATATATTCCTAGCAAGTGTATTTGTCTTGCATTAATGCGTCAAATATGTCCTACTTGTTTCCAATATAATGACAAGACCATATGACTATGTAACACATGACTATAGTTACATCATAGCTACACTATAGTTAAAATCATCTTACTAGGCCGGCAGATAATTTAGCTTATTTATAGCAGTTCTTGTCTTGATGTACTGCATGTCATGTTTTGTTTGTTTTTGTGCAGTGTGGTGGAAGAGGATTGTGAAAACAGCACTGACTGACTCAAACAAGGATGTTACATTTCTGAACGGACAAGTGTCTTGGCTCTATTCAGACTGTGCTAAGATAACAGCTCCCGCTCACAGGCTTGTCTTTGATGGTGGGGCTGGACACGCATAGATAGAGCTTGCCATCCTCCTCGATGCAGGCATCTATCAGCGCCTGGACCGAACTCTCTTCCTGGAACAGCAGGAAGGCGTAGCCTGGCAGAGACAACAGACAGAGGGCACCATCATAACCCTGTGACCATGACTTCCCTCTTTCTTAGAGCACATTATAGAATATCTACAGTGTCCACATTGTTGTCATTATCTTATGACCAGCCCCCAAATAGATTTCCTTTCTGGAAATGATCAATACCGGTAGTTTGAAGAAGTCTTCTCATAAGCGTGTGATCTATCATCCTCACTGCACTTCAGCTTGCTACCATACAACACCATACTCCTGTGCCTTTCAACAATGTGCTGACAAACAAGAAGAGTGCTCCACCATGAAAAGGGGAGCATGCAAAATTGATCAGCCTTTCTAAAAGTTGGGTCTACCGAGACTTAAGAAAGTCCATATAGGTACTATTCAATTATTTAGACCAAGGTCACAAGCAAAAGCCATCTCGGCTCACTTCATACAGAGGCTGGCTTGGTAGTGACAAGGCGACAGACAGATAAGATTCTGGAATAAAAGATTTAAAAATAACATACTGACGCGAGGTTTGGACTTGACTCACAACAAGAATAGGCCACTGGAGACAGACATGTGTAAGGCTATATACTATTAGCATTAGCTCTGATTATGTTAACAGAACCGTGGCTCCACCTGTGGCCAGAGTGAGTCAGGGGAATATGCTGTGATTGAAAAGAGGTGCACACTGCACAGAAACACACACTGAAAAACAGGCCTTTACTTCCAACACACTCCTTGCAGACATCCTTTAACTTCAATTATGGTATTTTACTATGGGAGACTATGGGATCACAATAGTGCCAAAACTCTTAAGATTTGTGTTTTAAATGTTGTGGTTGTAAATTGGGGTCCATAGTCACAACTAAAGATTTGTTAATGTACTTGGCTCATGATGCGGAATAAAAAACAAAATGGCCGCAAATGTTTTAATGAACGTTGCAAACATAAGGAGTTTTGCATACAATGATACAAGCCTGCAAAATTAAATTACACATTTGCGAATGACTACTTGATGCACAATCCAGCCAATCATGCGTGTCATGTTTTTTGGAAGAGGGAGATTATTGGTCAAGGGTAAAAAGATCCTGCCCCAACTTGCAATTCACTTTTTTTCCTTTACAAAACTCAATGTATGTTTACAAAGCTGTCATGAGTTTGTATTTTGAATGATGTGTTCAGGGATTATTGTTTGTGGTCCTCAGTGATGGTTTTCAAATGTACAATTTAATTTTGCAAGATTGTGTAATGGTATGTAAAAATTCTAAATCATTATTCTTGCAACGTTCATTAAAGAAATGTGTGGCCGTTTGTATTTTTCCCATCATGATACAAGCTTGCATAAAGAAATGACATGTTTGCACATCTTCACTGTGAGAGCGAGGGAGCAACAAGTGAGAACAACAAGAGACAGAGCGCATCAAAGAAGGTCAAGTGTGTCAGATAGCATAGGCTATATCCTCATGAGGCCTGAAACTACTGCTCCCCCATGGGGACATGCTGTGCAAAAAGTTCATCTTCCTGCTCACCTTACAAAACAGACTTTGGTAGGCGTAGGACAAATAAATTAAATTATACACATTCTATTGATTCAGTAACCAAATGGTAGGTCACAGAAACTTTAGATAGGCAACAGTGTCCCATGATATTGATAAGGCATAGTGCATACTTAACTTTCTGATAAAATAGAGAAATGACAAACAAAAACGATTGCATCATATCTTTCTCACGATTAACATGAATAGACCAACATAGATGGTAGCAAATCCTTTAATGCCTCCTCTAGTAAAACTCTTCCAGAAACATTTCACTGTCCACCATGTCTATGACATGAGACATTTAGCATATGGGCTGCTGTGCCTCATCTTCCTCCATCTCCGTCAGTCTTGCGCAGTGCAGAGGCTTATGCCACAGGACAGTGCACAACTGCAGTGGCTCGTGTCTGAGATTTATAGGGCTTCGCTGAAGACATCCCAGCCTTGTCCAGGGAGGAAGGGATTAGACAATACACCCACACCATACAGACTTCTGTGTATGAACAGCTGATGAGGCTGGGCTCTTACTGCAGTGCCCAAATGATGACCTTGTGTCAAATCCAACTGAACTATGATTCATGAGAATGGAACAACCAAAGGCCATTTCTTACATGCTACTAACATGTACAGAATTCTGCCATCATGCTAGCATGTTACATTAGCTAGTAGCCTATACAGGCTTTTGCAAGATCAAAACAAGAATTTGATACAAATAATGTATACATTTTTTAAATCAATACAGATAAATACCAAACCTTAAAAAGGTGAAGTAAGCAATGCTGTAAGCATTCAAATGTGCACCTCCCTTTAATACTCCCTCAGAAGCTCCACCCCAAAAATTTAACACACACACACACACACACACACACACACACACACACACACACACCAAGGCTGGAACAGATTTGTATCTACACCACAATGTTTGTGTTGCCGTTTACAGAGCCAGGGCTGTGTAGCAACCACAGACGGTAGAAATAAATTAGACAAACCCTCTGTGACGTCACCAATAGGTTTTTAGGTTTGAAGCTCAAGTCTGCTGCCTCTGGCCATCGCCATCTTGGCAGTGTTTAGAAAGGACCAACATGGCCGAAAAGTAAAGTTCAGTGATTCCAGTTAGCTGAGGTGATGCATACAGTAGCACACAGCTAATGTGCTGGCCACCTGCGCACCACCAAGCTGTCAATCAGCTACGCCCTTAATTATGCATAAATTAAACTGATTCGTTTTTTTTATTCACCCTTCAGACAGTTGTAATTAACGGAGAAAATGGTGACAACACCATTTTTGTATTTTATAAAGTTCTGCAGTAAGTCTGTGGGGATTGACTCACTTTTAGAACACGTCTCTGTTGGCCATTAAAGGAACTGCATATGTTAGCACTTGTACGTTACCATGGTGATTTAGGGGAGATTGCGCTTGATTCTTTTTCAGCGCACATACAGAATGGATAGCTAGCAGACCGCAAGGAGATTCACTGTATTGGATTGATTGATCTGATTTTAAATAGTCAAGCAGATTGTATTTTTAAGTCTATGTCCACCATACTGTATAGTATGCACTAACCACCACAAGATAGCTTAGTTCCCATTGGAAGGTTCAGTTCAGGAAAATAATTTTAAAAAGCATAAAAATATCCTGGAACAATGTACAAATAATATCACCAGGAAAGATGGTTGACAGCTATCAAAGCCAAGACACAACAGCAAGCTCACAACAACCACATTAATAAAAAAATAGCATTTTGTTTGTTCTGCAGCTGGAATATACAGTGGAGTAGCAACAAGTCTCTTCTCACTAAAATAACATCAAATCTCATCTTAATTGTGCAGTTAATCTTTTAACATTATGGGGAAATATCCAATGCGCTCATGAAGCCAAGGTAGGATGCTGATAGCAAAACATATCACTGGCACAGCGGCAATGTCAGAATCCAATAACTAGCGTTTTGCATAGCGGACTGAGGCAATACTCAGCTTCTGGGAAATAAAACAGACTGGATCTAGACATCTACATTTTACGGGAATAATATTCAACCCTTAATTTGGAAATAAAATTGCAATGCGGTAATATTGTTAACATTTAAACTTCAAGAATTCTATAACTGCTAGAATGGCCAAAGCAGTCAATATGACTGCTGTTCCTACATTTTATGCAGAGTTTCTATTATCAATATAAAACCTAAGAATAAATGGATCTATAATGTTAGAATAGGAAATAATAAACACAAGGACAGCACATTTAATGCTAATGAATGTGAAAATGTGTTCGTTAAACCAAGGCAGGATACTGAAAAAAAGATATCACTGGCGCAGAGCCAAAGTACAAAGATTCCAGTAACTCATGTTTTGCATAGCGGGCATGTATTTGTGCCTTTTAACCCTCCCGTTTCAAACTCACACCTTGTTGTGCCAGCAGTGCACATCATGTGTGCGCGTTAGCTGTAGAATTAGGTTTAGCGCCATCTATCTGCCACAAAAAGCTTGTAATTTGGGTCATTTTGACCTGGAGGACATCTTGAGGGTTAATCAACTATTAAAATGTCATACATGAATGAATACCAGGACCCAAACTTAGGGACTGTGTACATAAAACATTTTATATAAACATTTAAGTTTGCAGTCTTACTGCTGTATTAACCCTCCCTCTGTCCTATGGGTCACAGTGACCTAGTGCACTCGCCTGTAGCGGGAGCCAACCACAACACGGACCTATGGCATTTCGCAGTTGGCTCCCTCTGCTGGTAGTCTGCTGAACTCCTTAAGACAGCGGGAGGGTTAATGCAGATAACATACATATTAACTACATGGTTTCCACAATTACTGTAACAACTAAGGAACACAAATGTTTCTAGAGATTTACGTTCTTTGGAAACAGTACAACCTAGAGTGCCAGCCCATGACTACCAAGGGTTTATCAAGTCATTAATCTGCCACCCACTATTAATAACACATTGAGCAGAAAGGAGAGCAAACAGTGGAAAAACCGCCTCCACAACAAAGAAACATACACGTGTACATGGGAATACACAGTGGCACACACTCAGAATGTACAGCTCTGGAGAACATACATTTGTATATTTTATAATATTAAAGAAAATGTACAGTGTCTGCTATTGGTTTCAAGAGCTGTATGTAGATCGATTCAACAATAGGAAGAAATCAGACAGATAAAAATAGGAAAGAGAGAGAGAGAACACACGAGTCTGTACCTCTGCCACCATATGTAAATAAACACAAGGCTACATGATGGGGGCAGCAGAGTGCGAAGGCAGCCTGGGTGGGGTTGGTGCAGTGAGACACAAACATCTGCTCTTCTAAAAAACAAATAAGGCCAGGCATCACTAAAGAGTATGTGTGTGTGTGCGTTAATCACTGTATTTCCTATATGGCTCTAAGGTGGGTACACTGTAGTAAAGAAATATCAACCATCATCATTGCTATTAGGTGTGTGCGAGTGTGTGCCTCGGTCCTGGTAGTGCTCACCTCCATACCCCAACCCACACGCCTTCAACCTAGCAGCTCACTAATACCAACACTTCCCAGCCCACCACCAGCCGTAAAGCTTATGCTGATGCATATATATGCAAGTGCACATGGCTATGTTCAGACTGCAGGCAAATCAGATTTGTTTCTCAAATAACATATGTTCTTCTGTCAGATCCAGTTTGTGAGCTGCTGGTTGCATGCTTGCACCGTGCTGGTACTGAGTGGGCCTCGCCCTGCTCCTGGACTCAGACAGTACCACAACATGAGTCAGACCAGAAGCTCATTTATAAGAGCACAGAGACGCATTCTGGCCGTTTAATATGAACAAGGAAGGGAAAATGATGACTCTTTTCCATTTGCCAAACGTTTACTGGAAGAAGCCGATGACCTCTGAATCTCCAGTCACATAGACATTGTGACATTAGTGCAGATGCCCACACATTTACAGTATAATTTCCCTAAAGTCTCTTATCGCAAAACAAACATGGTATTTTGACTATTGCCTATGCACACATTTGTAAAGGCTGGACGTAACGAGCTAGAGATGTTTTCCATACAGTCCCCTCACTACAGATCTCTCTAGGCTCCATCCCTTAAATGGCAGCCCCTGAACAGTCTCTCATACCCTAAAAGGATGCTGAGCATTTTCCTGCCAACCTTTTAGGAAACAACATTTTTGGGAAACAAGCTGCTTCAGAGCAATCCTCTCATGCTTTCAAAAAGGTACTCTCCTCAATTTGTGTCTGGAGCAGGTGGTTGAAAGCAGCGTTTTAAAAAGTACTTTTAGTTTGAAACTCTAACCAGAGTGGCTAACACTCACCTCTACTCCTCCCCTACAGAGATCCTAGGCCAACACACTTCTCTACTCCTGTGGCTACTGCCTCCCACACTGTTATGACCAGTGGCAAAAATCTGTGGCCGTTTTAATGCAATCGAGGATAAAACCCTGGATGATAGAATGAGAGTAGGAGAGAGGCTTGCGGCATCATTCACAGCTTTCCCAGATGCAGCGCATTACCATCTGTCTATGGAATGCCAGTTAGTTCCAGAGTGTCCTTAATAGCTTCCCTAATACGACACACAGCTTCTCCTGAGCCAGGCCTCTCTGATCCACACCGGGAGGAAAAGCCTTCATTCTCCTGTGGTTCTCGTGTAAACAACTGCATCACTGGTCAAATTGCTCACAGCTCGTTGGAGGCCAAAGCAGAGCACACCACCTAATGAATGTGTGCATGGATTCTTTGCAGGTCTTCCCATGAAACGGAGGCGGGAAGCTTGCTCCGATAAACAGACACTTCTGCGCGTCCCCAGCATGAGCCGTGAATTATGGGTAACATAACTCCTGGCAAAACGTCAAGAAGGTAAAAGATGACAAAGGGGATATGTGCAGCATGTACTGTTAGCTATTCAAACAAAGCACAATGCCACCCTTTGATTTTAACACCCTTGAACCAGAGAGAAGCCTTACTAATTGCCGAAATCAGCTGGTGTGGCAGAATACTGAGAAGCTCAAAGCTGCCGTTTCACTGCAGCACACACTGCTAGAAGGAGCAGCAGTGATGGGAAAAACGCACACTAACAGGAATGCTTACCTTTAGGTGGAAAATAGGACTTGCTCTCCGCTTTGTGTGGCCAATCCACCACCAGGTGCCCATAGCGACGGAAACTGTTTGTGATTTCATCTGTAAGGCAGGGAGAAGAGGAAAACAGCAGTTAGATAATACAGGCACGAAGAGAATGGTCACAGCACGAACCGTTTCGCATGGGAAGCCGTGTAGCCCGACTTAATGGCACGAGTTCCTAAATACACATACTTTCTATTCTTGCTGTGTTCGTGCTTGCAGCAGTAGCCACTGCATTAAAAACAGGTTAGGGCCAAACACATCCAGTATTCACTTGGATCCCTATGCTAGCAGACTCATTAATATTTCAGTCAGGAAAAGGCATGAGTTCAGTATGTTGGTAGGCTCATTGTGTGCTCAGTGTGGCTGTGGTGCACGAGAAAGTCAACATTCCATATTACAGCGTCAGCCCAAAGGCGCTGAGCACAGCTGTGGCATGATGTCTGATATAGACAGCTCTATATCACACACAGTGACCTGCTAACACAGCAGCACAATGTGACCATTAAGTAAGGCTCATTTAAGGTTAACCTCGTAATGTACTCCGGGTCAAAATGACCCAAATCACTAGCTCTTTGTGGCAGATAGAGGGAACTAAACCTAATTCTACAGCTTACACACACATATGATGTGCACTGCTGGCACAACAACGTGTGATTTTATAACCCGAGGACAACAAGAGGGTTAAAAGGCACATAAAACAACCTAAATACATAAAGAAATAATTAATAAAGAAATAAATACACACAGCAATGTCAACTGAAAAACACACAAATCATACACAAATCAGATGGCGCCGCCGTGTGGCCAAAGTCGAGATTTCTGAGTACATTACGAGGGTTAAAAAGGGCAAAATCAGGGAGCCTCGCGAGACCATCCTGATATGATGAGCTTCAGTTTGACTTTGCGGTGAGAATTAGTCTGGAGAGGCAAGCAACATATAGATTGTTCATCCAATCACCTGCCAAGTGTTTTTTTGAAAGCACCTGCCCGTTTTAACCCTACCGCTGTCCTTAGGTTTCAAACGCCTGCCTTGTTTTGCCAGCAGATGGCAAACCGCAGCACGTCATATGTCCCTGCTCTGGTTGGTGCCTTCTGCTGGCGACAACAAGGTAGTGCGCTGGGTCATTTTCACCCGTAAAACAGCGGAAGGGTTACACAGTTTCAATGGACGGCTCCCCAGATGGTTGTGTGCATAGAACTACTTTCTGTGAGTGTAACAACCATCTGGTGTGTCAGGATAATAAATAAATAAATAAACCAAGCGGTGTGGAAAAACCCATGGAAAGACTGGCCCTTCTTCCCTTCCAGAGCATGAAACCCTTGGAGGAAACCACTACACACACCGCTACTCCGCACCTTCGTCAATGTCAGGGGGAAGGCCTCCAACAAACACCTTCCTGGAGTAGCGCTCCATCCGCTCTCCATTCTGGCAGCGGGTTGGAGAGTTCAGGCCCGGGGTCAATGAGGGGTCACCATGGCAATCGTCAAGGAAACCGTCCTCAAAAGGGAACAGAGAGGAACGACCTGGCAAGAGAGGGAGTAGAGGGATTCAGGGAGATATGGAAAGAGAGATGTGAATCCCCTGGACAGTGAATTCTCTAAGGATGAAAAACACTGTTCTACTTCTACAGTAATTAAAGTACCATTACAGTAAGTAATTATATTCTAACACTTAGAATTCGAAGATGTCGTGATGTTTATCTATTGATTATAGCAGTGCCACTAGGCAACTTCAATTAATTCATTAGAATTGGGGACTACTAAATTAGCAATTACAGCACATTATGCATATCGGCAAGCATGCCATCATATCACTACAATGATGGCATTGTACGGTTTGATAAATGCACCCCAATCTGAGGCCTCCTCCCCCCAACCCCCCAAACACTCACTTCACGCTGATTTTCTGACCTATAGTCTACGTTGACAAATAGTGAGAATAGTTCTAAGTGAGAACAGAAGTTTGTCTGCCACCAGTTAACAAGACCCCATTATTCTCAGCTTGCCTGACATATCAGAGCTGTGAAAGTGTACACAAGTTACATCTCACACTAAGAAACATCCACAGCTCTGGCTATGTCTAGCTGGACAGTCATGTCAAAGCTTTTTTTTTTTTTTTATAAAAAAAGTACAGTGGACCAAAACCTGTATGAAGACTATAATACAAAGATTTAGATGACTAAATGGATCATTTCAGAACAATCGAGATCTGATTTGACAGTCAAATCAGAAGTGGTTACAACCACTACTTTAGTTGGTAGCACCCACACTAGCAATTCAAGACATGTTTCCTTCTGCTTGGTGTGCAGGAGGAAACCATTATTGCAAGATTTCTGATCCCCTGTATTGAAATATGTCTTCTCTGATTTGTTCCTTACACAGCAGACCAGCAGAAATGACTGAAAACATTTATCGCAAGTCAGGGAACTCAATGACCAAACATAAATAAGTCACGACATGGAGCACACTAACAAAACAGACAAAAGAAAATGAGCTGAATAAGTGTTTCCTTTTGCCATTAAGCAGATTCTGAGAACACACACTTAGGTTTTATAGATTTTGCGGCCTCTTGCCTCAGTCTGATTAAATGCAGTGATGTGGAGAAATATTGTATATGCATACAAATTAATGATGGACTCACTAAATCATGGGACAGATGGAGAAAGCAGAACGGTAGATCACACTACGCCCTTACAATTGGGAGCGACACCCCGGAAACAAAGCTGGAAATTGTGCTCATGCGCCCACGGACACCCCCCCCGAAACCCCGCCCCCATCACTATGGCAAGCAGAACCCCTGAGAAAACGCCAAACATTACCTCTTCTGCGGCCATAACTCCTGGCTGCTTGTCAGCACAGTGGGGGAAAATGAGCAGAGGAGAAGACAGTGAGGGGCACACACAGCAGGGGGTAAGGGTGAGACACAAGAGGGGTGGTGATGGTGGTTGTGGGTGGGAAAAGGGGCCGGGATAGACAGACAGACAGACATGGGTTTTATAGTAATTAAAACAAACCAGAAACATCTCCACGGCAATAGTGCTACCACACAGACGGCCACGCCCAAGCCTCGCCAATGGGGTTAGGCATCCACACACGTTAGACCTGCTTTGCCCGGGCAGTCGGAGCACCACGAGATAGTGCTCAGAGAAGGAACAGGTGGAGTTTAACAGAACCACCAGCGTGACTCCGCACCACAACTGCTGATTGCAATCTTGTGTAATGACATGGTGGCTTCCGTTCAGCGCTTATCTTTAGGAATATTTAGGAACACTGCAGCAGAGCGGGCAGGCATCGGGGACAGGGGCTGGTTAGTTATTACCATGGCCTTGGTGAAACATTAAGCAGGCCAGGCCACGCACATGTGGAAACTTCCCACAGGATAAGGAGAAGGAATGGAGGCTGGAAACCTCAGGGCTTTGTGGGGCACAGGGCTGAATAGTGCACCATCTATAGTGGGTTAAGGTACAGAGCACAATGATAACACTGCGCTCTCTAATTGATAACAATTGCTCAACATATGCTGTAAAGATAGCTCACACCTCACAATCATGCTCTCTGGCTGATCTGGCAGGATTTAGCTGAAGCGGTGTATGAATGGATAGCTAATGTGTGCAAATGAATAGCTAAGGCAAAATGTGTCCTTGGAGGCTGCCATCCTAACAAGCAGCAGCGATGTGGGGTAAACGGAGGGTTCAGTGCTGAACAGAGCTCTCTGCCTTCAATCACAAACAGTCACAGACAGTCACAGACGAGCCTGTCTTCTCCTAAAACCAACACTGGCCATTGTGACCATTCCATTGTGTGGCTCGCCTGCCTGGCTTCTCTCAGAGACTGTGGTTGGATGAACCTCCTCCATTCTGACTAGGGTTTGCACTGAAAACACTCTGGCCTCTCCAATCCCCGTTGGCAGCTTTACCCTCGCACTAGCCTAGCCTCACCAGACAAAGGTGCCTAGCAACCGTGACACGATGGAGGGACTGGGCACCCTGGTAAAGGGTAATACAGCAAGGGATGGGGGAAGAGAGATGAGAAGAGAAGGCAGATCTGGAGCAGAAGTCAGCAGTGTGAATATTATGGTGAGGGGAGAAAAGGGAGAGAGAAAGAGAGGCATTGAAAGGAAACTAGGTGATTCCTCTGGGCATGATGAATGCGTCTGCCACCAATAGCTTTCAAAGCCCATCACTCTACCGCAGAGCATGAAAACACTTATTTTAGGAGGCCGTAGAGTGAACGGTTTTATCCTTAAAACTAGAGCCAGCGTTTACGGTCAATTTCTTTTCTTCTGCTCAACGAGATAACATGCGACAACTTTCGGAAGGTCTCCACCAACTCTCATAACTCAAGGCCTTGAAGGGAACAGGCAAGATGAAGGAGCGCCTCTGAAGTAAAAGCACTTTCAGTTGAAACCAAAGCTTTCCTGTCCAAACGCATCACAAGCATCGTCTGAGAGACGACTGCTGACAGACTTTGGGATAGCTGGGCAGAGTTGTGCTTGCTTGAGCGTAATCCTCCGACACAACAGTTTAACATCAATCTGAAACAGCCGCTCTCCCGGGGTTTTTGTGGGGGGTGGGGTGGGGTTCAATCTGTAAAATGAACAACAAATGAGGAGAGGGTACTCTGAACAGTCAAGATCTGAAGGCAGCAACTGACTCATCTGGAAGGGTCGGGGAAAGTAATTTCTCTGTGGCTTATTATCCATCATCATCTCTCTTTTCTCAGGCATGCTGGGAAGACCCAGAGAGGTTCTGGATCTTCCTGGTCTTCTGGGAGGTTTTGCACCCTCTCCCTCCTTCATCAAGACAAATGAAGGTGGTTTTCTGCAGGGCACTGGTTGGCAGATCCACAAAGCTTCTCTTGAGGCATGTTTCTTGTGGCTGTTTGTCATGCGGTGACCATTGAGATGGTGAATCTAATCTTACAGGCAAAACTATTTTTAGAAGTGATAGTCAGGGGTCAGCTGTGCATCCCTACCTCCCACCCCACACTTAGAGGTCTGCCCTGGGGCATATAGTGTCAGTGGAGCCCTGGCAATGTGCCCAGGGCTTGGCAAAAGGGTGGGCCCAGGGTGTGTTGGCATGGGCACTGCAGCTAAAATTAGCAGGGCACAGATACAGTATTTAAAGCATTTATCACTATATATTTTCCCAGCCTGTGCATTTCCCAAGACAGCAGTGACCCTGAGTTGACCTTACACAAGTCATTTAAACATAGTTTTGAATGTGTACAAAAAAGGGACTGGGAATTACTTACTGTTCAATGGCATAATGTGGTCTGCCCCGGCGTGGTGAAAATTAAGGCCCATACGTCCTGTAGAGAAAAATAACATGGGTATGAAGATATAAATAACAGACATTTAGCACTATGGTAGGCGATATGGTAGCCAACATAAACATCTAAGACAACAACAGCAGCTGCCAAGAAACAAAAAGGAACATCAAGTCATTTTACAGTACGTCACACATAAGTTAACAATGGCAGTTAAATGCTTGGAATTTGACAGGGTATGAATTCTTCTGTGGGAACAATGTGAACGGCACCAGGGCTAGTCCAACTTTGTTGTTCCTGAGGAATTTCTAATTGAAATAATTTCCTGGGTAGGAATACTAGGATAGCATGTTGATGCAGGCAAACTATTGCAGCCTTACTGTCAACATTATTTACAGTGAGATGGGCAAACCCTTAATCCCCATTCCCTCAGAAGAAGGGTGAGCTGTGGAAATATGCCTACACCCATTTTGTTGTGTTCTAAATAGAGAGAATGGCACATCTTTACTCATTTGAAAAGCAAACCAATTTACACATTTACACATACATTGGAGCATTTTACAACAGCTACCCAACACACACTGGCTGTGACCTTTTCATCCAGTAGTTTAAAGGTTAGGATCTCATTTACCACTAGTACAAGTTAGGCTGTGTTGGTGTTGCAAGCCAGTATTGGTGCAAACAGGATGACGTGTGTAACATGTTTCAAAATCTCAGAAGATAGAGCAGAAAGACTTAGCCACTTTCCTCGTATGCAAACAACAGAGGAATTAACAGCTCTTGAAACTGTTGAGATATCTAACAGAATTTCCACACTCTTCCAGCTATTTAAGCATAATCCGGAAAAGCTTGTGCTTCTGCTGTGAAAGACAAGTCTATACACACACACACACCATGTTAGTAGATGTTTCAGCTGCACTGCCTTGTAATGGTCCACACTAAAATAAAAATGTTAGTTAGCTGATGCAAAACATTTACTTGTAAATAGCTGTGGCTTACACATTTCTTCTAAATAAGCCACTTTGGCGATGAGACGAGACAGTTGCCCTTCCGAAGCCTTAAATAGCTCGGATTATGTGCTATCTGCTTTCCAGTGGTGTTGAGTGGCATGGCCAGGGGCATCTAGGAAGCTACTGTTGTCTTGATGACATTTCTTCAACAGAGAGCCATAGCGATGCTTAGTGACAGAGTTTGCCGTGGCCTCGGTTAGAACCAGCATCACCTTCCCCACGTCAGTGGAAGCTCTACTGGAACTCTACTGGAAGCTCTAAGGACACAGGGTGGCTGAATCTATCTCCCACTGCATGGTACCAACTCAACCCACTTCATCGCGCAACATGGACATATTGCAAGCTACTAAAGCAGCAGCAACTTTTTATTTACCGATTATTAAATGGCAACATGCAAAACAATGCGATCAATTGAGGAGGTGCAGACTGTGTTGTCGACAACATGATCATGTTATCTAGCAAAAGCTGGACAGGGCAATTGGCGTAACGTGAAGGTCTACCAAGGTGTCTCTGAACTGTTGCTGCATATGGCTAACGAAGGACATTCCAACAGTGTAGGGACATGTTTAAAAATACAATTAAAAATGACTACAGATCTATCGCAGAAGTGGCTCAAACAGCGCTGCTATGATGACCAGCTACAATTGAGTGGGTACTTTGTAGTGGAAAATCTCCCATCTAATTAACATATGGAAACACTAACGAGGGGGCCTGGATGGGGATTAAGATTACAATTAAAAAGTTACATTTTCACCATATCTCATTGCTGCAGATCACACCTGGAGCTCCTTATCAACTCACCATGTAATTGGCAGCTCTTGTGAATAAATACATTCGACACAAAAGTCAATCAGGGAAATGTGAAATTGTGCTAATCTTTATGTACCCCCTTCCTCCAAACTGCTAATCTTGCAAGGCCACACATGACTATGGCATAGTACCATAAGCATTTGGCCTGTGGCATCATGTGGAACCTGAATGGTTGGTTTCACTGCCTTTCCTGACAGAAGCTGCCCTAGCCACTCATCCCTGCAGTCGACTTCCTCCAGTCCATACCCTCATCGTCTGCAGTGGAACACAAGACCAATGCTATACAGTAGAATTATGGAGGTAATAATAATATTAATACCATCTCCTTGTTTAGTGCCACTAGGCTGACACAAGCAGAGCTTGTATCAGCACTCGTTTAGAAGTTTCAAACTCTGTTAACTACCCCATACACATTTAATTAAGCCAACTTGTCTTACAGATGTCCCCAGACATTTATGATAGCATAATAAGCCCCACAAGACTGCAGTATTGCAGAATGTCTAAAGGCACTTTTATAACCATGGTTTGTTTGTGTTGTTCAGTCCTACATAGAACACAACCAAATATAACTATCACTGGAATGGAATTTTTCAACAACAAAAAAAACACCTGAAAACATCAACTGGGTGTGTGAAGTATGATCTAATATTAAACACAAACAAATAATGAAAGCTTTATAGACTTTTTGTAGTAATGGCTTTGAATTATCACTAGTTGTGAGTGGTTCAAATTAACAAATCTATTTTATGACATGATTCCTGCATGCAAACGAGTCTTTGATTCTTGTAGAGCACCAGCGCAGCACAGATCGCCAAAGTAGCATGAGAAACCATATTGTTACCAATGCAGCTGCACACTAAATGGGCTTCCAGTACTGTAATATCTTTGAATCAGATCAGTGAAAACAATCCCCAGTCTTTCATTCATTGTTCACATGATAGGGACACACTGACCCAAACGACCAAAATGATCTGGATCTTTGAGTCATTGCTCACGTGACTACTACTACAGCTAGGAACCAGACTCAAAATAATCAAAGGAACTTGTTCTTTGGTTATTTGATCACATGCACCATCTTGAGCAAGAGACTCCAAACCATATGATTCTCCCACTGTAAAATCAAACGTTATCCTTAAAGTTATGTGCTACTAAATGGCAATCTGCAAGTAGCCTAGAACTTATTTATCGACAAATCAGTCCATAGAGCCAAACATTTATAAAATGTTGGCTGAGATTTAAACCAGCGATCTCAGTGTTACAAGCACAATGTTTTATCTAGTGAGAACTAGAAACAATGTAACAGTGCGACACCTTTACTAGTCTGATGATCATTTCATTCACAGGGACACATAAACTGACATGCTCAATTAATAAAATGATCACGCCAGCTTGAGAAACTGACACTCAAAACTAAAAAAAAAGCATGTTCTCTACACTGAATGAAATTCGAAGATTCATCATTCATCACATGCTACAGTATATGAAATATTTTAGGATTAATATGTACACACACAAAAACAAGTCTTGACTTGTTTTTCCCCTATTTCTGCCATAACTGGATTAGTTCAGTCATGCTTGAGTCATGGATTTTCCAGCATAACAAACATTCAGTGTAGTTTATTGGCGGCAAGGCATTATTTAACCTTTAACACTGCCAACAGCCACATCATCTTATCGGTCCCCAGTCATTACCGACAGTTTAAAGTACAGTGGCATCCTTCCCTGCTGGTTATCCTCTTGAGAGCTGTTAACTACATGTGTGTAAAGGGCACAGGGTTAAATCCAGCCTGGCAGCCACACTTGGCCACAACCAAGTGGTTTTGATATTGACCTTTCACCTCTTAGGCTAAGCTGCTGTCAAGCATATGTGGAAGACAACAAGAATAGAGCATGCACCCGTTTAAAGAGTTACACCACAGAGGGTGTGTAAACTACCCCAGTGGAGATCTAAACTAAAGGAACTATATATGATCTTGTCTGCCACTAGATGTCACATTAAGCACCAGCATCGAAAAAACAAATGCTTTGTTGGCCACAAAAACACACACACGCTATGAACCAAAGAACACAGGAGCCTGATGTCATTATCTGCTCAGGATACAATTACTCCATTATGTCTTTACATAGAAAATAGTTTTTTGCTGCTATATTCATTTTAAAAATAACTTCTATACTTCAAACTTCAAACTTAAAAAACAAAAGAAAGACAAAAAGGGTATTAGCTTACAATCGCTATACATTTAAGGAGAAGAAGTTATATTCTGCTACTCATCAGACCTGTGCTGTGCTTGCAATTCTTGTTTTCCTCCTGATAAAAGCAAGCTTGTCAACTCTTATCCAATGACCGATGCTCTTGTCAACAAGCCCACAAATGCAAACAGAACAATGTATTTGCTTTGACTACTGGATTAGAAGTATTGCAGGTCCATACTACCTGTAATAACATTATGCTTTGGCTATGCCATTAACGCACATTTCACAAGAATACCTCCTCCCAAAACACACACCCAAGCAATGAACAAGCAACTGCTTCTTTACATTCTAACAAATGAAACAATATATATATATATATATATAAGTTAGTCAGCATTATAAGCACAATTTAACATAACAGATACTTTGGAAAGATTTGATAAAACTGGGACGGTGTCCATTTTGCAATGCAATGTAACAAAGTAACATCAAATTCGATAGTGAATAAATACATAAGAATGTATTTTGATGAGGACTTATTTTAAACCTGTATGTAACCCAACCTGCCACAGCACGAACAACAGATCCCAGGAAAAGACCCCAAACCTGTGCAAACAACAGTGAGACTGGGAGTGCTTTACAGTACATGGCACGTCAGCATTGATTTGCATGTTAACACCACCATGCACGTGCCCACAGTGTGTGTATGTGTGCGTGCGTGTCAGGCAACAGCTTTGACTAGTTGCAGTGATGAAGTCTGTCGTCATATTGCTGGTGTTTTTCCAGGCCAAGGGGAGGTTCTGTGGTGTGTGTGTGTCTGTGAGGTGTGGATGGTATGTGTGTGTTTGCACGTGTGTGTGTGAGAATGAAAGAGGAGCAGCAGGAGCTCTGCTGACCCAGTTCAAAAGTGATTGTAGCACACACAAAAAGGTTTTTTTCCTGAGGAATTCATAAACATTTATGACAAATTAATTGTGACTGACAGAGGGGTGGCCATTTAACAATGTACACAATAATACCAGTTTCACACCACACAAAAATATGATTTAATGATAATAAAAGTCATCTACATTTTAATTTTCGTTCCTACCCTCACCTATGGTCATGAAAGTTGGGTCATGACCGAAAGAACAAGATCCCGGGTACAAGCGG
>JAODUG010000007.1:235722-245998 GCA_027564795.1 Aphredoderus sayanus
TATCTAAAACACACTTTCAACCATTTGAAAAGATACACCTCTATAATTAGGGCTGGGTTTAAATAATCAATATTCATAGGAATAAAACAATAATCGATTCATAAAATCCTTAGATCGATTTTTTTTTGTTTTATGTATGCATTTTACCATGAATGCGCACAGCTTTTATCACTTTCTATCTGTTGCACATTGGCTTTTTCGCTCATACACTCAATTCAGCCTCTCACAAAAATTGTTTGCAGTGAGGTGCATTGCTTTATTTTGAAATATATGAATAATTGGTCACTTTTACTTAATCGTGAATTTAAGCTTGGTCTCTTTTAATCATTTGTGTGTGTATTCCAACCACTGAGAGGTGGCTGGTTAGAGGGTTCCTTGTAAAATGTACATCATGAGTTCTGTGAGAATCTCATACAAAATGTTTTTATTGTATCGAAACCAAAGTCGAAGTCAAATTGGTATCGCTACTGAATCAAAATCTAAATCGGGCCCTTGTGAATCGGAATCGATTTTGGAAATCAGTGGTGATACCCAGCCCTATCTATAATATAAATGTCTTGTAGAAAAATGTCTAAGGTATAATCAATACACCGTAAATAGCCAAAGTCATGCTAGTAGATCTGATGGTGTGAGTGCAATAGGCAATTAGACTTGAGAACTCTGCTATAGATAAGCATTAATACAACATAGTGATGAGAGTTCACACACAGGACAGCAGTGACACTTTCCAGAGAGTTAGATGTAGCAGACTGTGCCAAAATGAAGTTGTTGCTACAGTAAGTGGCTTCAATTTGAACTGCTGAAACAAAACACTGGTTCCTTTCAGGACTGTGCATATGATCAGCTCTGCACTGTCCCCATCTTTATAGTCACACTTATAGTCAACAAGGCTTGGTATTACTATAAAAAAAACAGAATAAAACACAAAGGCCACGGAAAAACACTGAGATGAGAAGATTTGTACATGCTGCACCAGAAGATACATCTTCAGCCTGGCTTACGCTCATCTCAAAGACAAGCGTTGAATACTGAACTTCTGCCATGGCTCAACACCATAGTTTAATTTAGCAAAGTTTAACTGGTCTCCAATTGATGTGAACCTTTAACCATTCACCTCTCTGTTGGGGGAGGCTATAATTGTGTTTCTTGGCCCTTCAGGCGGCTAGTCAGTCATTGGGTAGGCAGATAGTGTGTTTACGTCTCCGAGTACTTCTGTTACTCCTGTTCTCTCTCAGCCATGGGCTGGAAGGGAGCTTGGAAAGGCCCTCAGCAGGCACACAGGATGTCTCCAGGTGGCCCTGACAGCTCTGGTTTTCCTCTCCACATCACTCCCTGTTCTTCACGAGTGTGTGTGTGCCTGAGTGCGTGTCGATACAAGCGAGACAAAACAATGATTGTGTGCTTTGTAGTGACGTCCATTCCCCTGTCAATTATTCCTGCCTTCCCAGGAAATGAAGCAAGACAAATATACTTGTGCTGCACCACACGCACAACCAGGCATGTGATGACGCGAGCAAGACTGCTGAGCGAGGGATTCTGCCTGGTCGCCACGGAGATGGGCATAGCTAGTGAACGTTCAGAGTAGCAAGAGGATAGTGGGCACGGATCATCGGAGGGGGCACTTGACCTACCATCTGGAACCTGTACTTCTCTGTAGCGAATCAGCTGGCTGGGGAGGAGGGGCTTGGTGTGAGCATGCTCAATGAGCATGTCTTCCAACATCTGCATCATTTCAAGAGCAGACTAGAGAGAGCAATGGGAAGAAGAAGAAAACAGGAACATTACAGCACTATTTTATATAACATGCACTTAAAAAGTAGGCATAAAACATAACAAGTCAAGTACATGTGCTTGCCTATGTTTAGCCACAATCCTTATAACAGGATGGAATCTGCTTTGAAGGGAGCGGTCTTAAAAACTTATAAATTATCAAGAGAAAAAGAAAGTTTTGACTTTATGTCAAAGACCTATATGTACTGCGTATTTTCTGAAATGACCAAGCTAAACAACTAGCTACAGCTGTAGGTTCTTGTCATTCCACTTTATACCTCAAGGGGCGAGGTGAGTTACTAGCTAATCTAGTCACTAGTTTGCCCTCAGTCCAACGTGAGAAGAAGAACGCATCTTTTTGCTATTTACAGCCTGTCAATATTGGGCTCTGCATTCGTCAGAAGAGAGTAGCCTAAATGGATTAAATTTGATGTTGACCTCGCCAAGTTTCTTCTGGACTAGTGAGTAAACAGACATAGGCTACATGCAAATGGGGCATAATGACAGGGCAATGACAATGGTTGGACAATTCAAAGCAACTAAGTTGGCCATAGCATTGATTAGTGATATTGTTTTGCTGTGGCTCTTTTCTTGTCGATTGGTTGCTCAAAACTCCTAAGCCAGCCACACAGGAATATTATAAAATAGGGTTGCTAATAAACTCGTTTTAGCAGTTTGGTTGAAGCGTGTACTCTTGCCTCGATGTTATAAATGGGTATAAATAACTTTAGTAGCCTACGTTGGCTTCTTTTTTATAGGCTACCTGATGACTGTAAAATAAGACTGTGTGGAGTGGACCCAGTAAGTAGTAGTGTGAAGCAGAGACTCTGAGGTGGAGGGTTAAGGACGCTACAATCTTCTGGTTAAACGCTGCCCCCTAATCTTTTGGAGCAGGATTGTTGACAGATAAAGTCAAAAGCTCTGTAATACAAAAACAAAGCTGCACTACAGATATGCTGCTTTAAAATGTATAGTATAAAATAATTCACATTTCCTGTCTGCTGGCAGTGTAGCATAAAAAGGTAGCCACTTCAAACCCACCTCCTTGGTGATGTTGCCATGGAGAAGAGATTCAATATGTAACCGAGACAATAGCTGAGGTATGAAGGCCTTGAGGCGCAGAAGGGTGACATCTGGAATACAGATTACAGACAAGAGCAATCAATCACAGACATAGTTCCATGCTTGCAATCAGGACACAATTAAAACAAAAGGCGGAAGTTGCCAGTCCTGTCAAAGCAATAAGCTGAGGTCACACAAGTGGACAGAAACAAGCACGTCCTCAGTGTGGCTAATCTCAAATCATGCAGAACCAGATGCCAGAAGTTGCACGTGTACAGGGATTTAACTAGTGAAGTGGCACACACAGTCTCTCAGACCATGAAAAGGGCTTAAAGGCTAAGGGCATGAGGGCAACAGGCATTGGTAATTGGGGACCCCAGTGAGCAAGGCTGTCGCTGGGTTGCAGGTCTCAACCCTACAGCTTAATTGGGTCTCAAGTGAATCCTGTGAAAGCTACACGCTGAAACATAAGTGTCAAACGTGTAGTGGAACCAAAGTTGAACTAACCTATTCCAGTAGTATGCCGTCATGATAATATGGCTAGGATAATACATGTATTTATATATCATACAAGTTGATATATAAATACTATTTCTGCTGCCTCTGGCCATTAGCAACCAATCCTATTGTTTTGTTTGTGTAAACCCTAGTAACCAAACAGTGGTGCCTGCTTTGCCACAATATGAAACTCATGAAGGCTCCCCATCTAGTTTGTGCAGGTGCGATAAAGTGTTCATGTTGTGTCTATGAACTGTCAAAGGCACAAAGCCTTGCTGTTTCTTATAGCAACCTAGCCAATCAGATTATTTTGGTAGAAGAGTTAAATAAACATACGTAGCTGTGAGCACTGAGCTAATGGCGACTGCTAATCTAAAAACATTAAAAACTTCCCTTTGAACTAACTAATTTTAAAAAGTATATAAAATAATATAAAACAAAATAGATTTCATTTATCTGTACCAGGGGAAAAGGCAGAATATTATGAGAACATTTCAGGTAAATTAGTATTCAAAGGAATGGTTATGCAGCTGCACTGTTCATGTGTCTGTGGGACAGGGTTGTATTTGTTGACTTTCCCCAAGAATGCTTAACACAGCAGCACTAATTTCATAATGCTCCAGGCAGACCCCTTTAAAATAAAAACTGCCACTCAGTCATTTTAAAAGAGCAATATATAAAATATGTAAATCAAATAACCTGGCTATGTACCCCAGAGTATACCCTCCTGCTGTCCTAAGGTTTTCAGCAACTACCAGCAGAGGGAGCCAATCGTGGAATGACATGTCCGTGTTGTGGTTGGCGCCCCGTTACTGGCGAGTGCACCGGGTCATTTTGACCCATAGGACAGCGGGAGGGTTAATATCGTTAACTGACAGTAGCACTAATTTAATATAAAAAACAAGTCAGCTGAAGGTAATCACTCTGAATTCTGTCAAAATATGAGGACAGTCTATGTTGCTCTCCACAATATAGCTGTAGGTTTATTTCCCTCACACATCGGCAAGAAGTGGGCGTCCAATACAGCCTATTGCCTCGCACAAGTTGTTCAGAGAAAACCGTGAGCAGGAAGTCATTTTGTAAACGTGACAGTGAATTACAAAGCAGCTTCTTACAGAGTAGCTCAAAGCAAGAAACCACGTGATAGCAGGGGAGCTAACTCTACCCACAGCCTTGTATTGTGTTGTGCACACACTGCTACTGCACATAGGAGTGTAGGCTACCATAATGCTAAATGAGCCACAAAATTAAAGGCTGTCCCATTGTCACATATGTTGATGAGGCTACTAGCAGCAATTTTTGGCCTACTATACATGCACATTGTTGATCACCAGTCACTGATTGATGATTTGCTGCATACAGTTTTTTGGATTAATAAATCAAATTAATCCAAATCTTGCCTATTTTGTTACGTGTGTGTGTGTGTGTGCGTGCGTGCGTGCGTGTGTGTGTGTGCGTGTGTGTTTGAGAGATGTATTGAGGAGCGGTGAAAGTTAATGTGCTTCAAAAAGTTTAAAAGTGGGCCATGATGGAGAAGGTAGAGCAGCACTGGTATTGTGGGAGGGCTCTGTTCTGCCCTGCACTTTGGAAAAGGGGGAAAGGCGCATAGGGACGGTGATGAAAGACCAATGGAAAAAGGCGAAATAATCATTTCTCACCATCCAGAGCCTCTCTAAGCTCGTCTTTGGTCCAGGCGACCTCCGTCATTAGCAGGCGGAGGTAGTACATGGCGTGCTGATGAGGCTGCTCGGCTCTGAAGTTGTTCAGGGACCTCATGTACTGGGGGGAATGCACAAGTGGGTTCAGCACCAACTCTCTGCTTGCCAGGACATATGTAGCAGAACGTGTCAACACGTGAAGGGACAGCCAGGTTTGCACAGAAAACTAATGTACGTTGTGAACAATCTCTCAGAAACAGCGAGTTGGAGATGTGAAGTGGGCTTTACCGCTTCCTTAATGATGTCGAAGCGCTTCTCGTCAATCTCAAAGGTGGCCATTTTCTCAATGATCTTCCTCAGCAGGATGTGCTGCTTGTCACTGTAACCCTTGACTGACAGCTGTGAGGAGACAGAGGAAGTCTGAGCAGGGTTGAGAGATGTACAGCATTTAAGTGATTACATTAGGTATGACAGCATATGCAGTGGCAGAAGTGGTCATTGTTTGTACACCAATATGCTATCACAATATGTGCAGTATGCACTTAGCCCCATGCAAAAATGTATACAGCCTAAACCCAATGCTATAAATGGCAGAACAGATGTCAACCATTACAATGGATGCATCTTTACCAGAAAGATTGTAAAGAAAGCATTCTTGCCCTTTCTTTATACAGTTACAAAACATCTGAATGCTCAGATCTGTAAAATGCCGAGAGTCCACTAGGTCAGAGTTTTCCCCCAGCTTTTTCCTATGGGAGCCACATTGGCAAGACATGCACTATTTAACGTGCACTACACTATTTAACATAATTATAAAATGTGTCTGAAAATGTATTTTTATGCCATACTATGTATAGCCCATACTGTATATGCCTTAATAGTGTGCAACAGCCAATACCAGTAACATCTATAATAGGCTTACCATAAAAGGTGATAAACTAAAGTGTGCATGCATTTGCTTCAAAGTCTAGTATTTACAAATACTAATTTGTTGCGTTTTGGTTTGATGACAAATGGATCACTTTCTGCTAGAGTAGGTAGGCTAATAATACCTAGCAGGTTGGTTGTGATTTTTACTCTTCTCTGCGTGAGGATTTTGTAGTGTACATGTCAATTATGCTGCCACCTGTTGAGTAACTCTGCACTACGAAGGATGTGAGAGGGCCAATTATTCACATGACACACATTAAGTTAATGGCAATGGAGATGTTCAACTTAGTCACCTTACCATGGACACTACATGATCTTAGTCAACTAAGTTGACCAAATAAGTTTACCATGGACTCAATAGCTGCCTTACACATTTTAGCACACCAGAACAACTTTGTAGTCCATTTAGCACAAGTTGGGCTTTTTACTCAAATTAATGACTGTAGTTGGAACAGATGGAAAGTATGGACAGTAGAGGTCGTTTGGGCCTTCTGTCCATCAAATTCCTACGGCACCTCATGATTCAGCAAATCGTGCCGCTGCATGGCTGTTCTAAGCCCCTCCCCCACCCTATCCCTTCCATCTAGCTATATTCTGGCCCTTGTGGCGACACCCTGTAAAACTGTAATCTCTCCTAACATCATTACCCTTGACAAGCAGCGGCCCGCCACAACAGCACCGCTGACTCAGTGTCGCCAACAGCCCTTACAAACAAACGGAGCAGATGAAAGTGTGCAGAAGTGGCACATCTAGGACAGAACCGTCCATCACAAGCTTGCAACAGTGAGGCGTGTTAGCTATATAACTAACAGGCAAAAGACCAGAGTTCACATGGACGGACAGACAGACAGACATATAGTTCTATGGTGTTATTGGGCAGGCTCATGAAGACAAGGACAAACCATGGTAAAAAGTAAAATCGTGACTTTGATTTTTCAGACTTTAAGAATGTGTATTTTGTATGCATAAGAGTTTGTACCAGTATTCAGAAAGTGATTAAGAATGTGCTTGAGCCTCCAGTCTACACTTGCTTTGTGCAGTCTCGGCTCAGCAGAAATGAACCTATAAATATGACAGATCTGCATCGTTTGATTTTATTCTTTGTGCCTAGGGACGAGGCAATTTTTCATCTACTATCTCTGCTATAGAAAAAACAAAGCTTCAAGACTACAGCTGACAGAATGAACAAAAATCTATAATGTGTTAAATCGTGCCATCTGGTATTTTGCCAACTTGCCGGATCATGGTGCATTTGCTATCCTAAGTGTACTTTTCTGTGAAACCAGCCAACCATTTGTCCTTGAAGGACAGCAATGTGTACGCAATAAATCTCACCTGACAGGCTCCAAGTTAATCAGCTGAGGTAATGCGTTACCTGTAGGCAGACGTAAAATGCTAATGGCCTATTGTGACTGGATTTGGCTAGGGCCACAGTGATGCGGCAAAATAAAGCTAATATTAGCGGGGTTTGAGTAGGAGAGACCACGCCCTCTTAGAGTGGACAAACAGGGCAGACCCACGCATCACACCAACAAACAGAAGGCAACAAAGGCCTTACTTGTACTTACAAGGATGGCATTCATCCCTGAGGCTACGCCATACACCAGACCTGCCAGGCGGGCTGCATATGTATACTCTTTTAAATCATCCTTCAATAACCTGAGCAACAAGTAGGTCATGTTGCAGTGGAGGGGGTCAGCATATAGGTAACGACTAACAGAGGGGGGGGGGGAAGAGAAAACAACACAAACAGGTTTTCAAGAAGAAGTAGGGATGCAAACAACAAAAAGTGAAAAACAGGATGAAAAGTGCAGCAAGAGTATGGATATGCAGCCTGTCAGCCCTGCAGCCCATGGGCAGCAATGCGGCTGCTACCACGGCCTGACGCAAGACGCTGAGCTTTCCATCTGAAATTCTATCCCTGCAGTCAGCCCACTGCCTCAGCACACCAGCTGTCTGCCATTTAACCCCAATCGACCTCAGTGACTGGACACAGTCTGAGCATCTCAAGAGGGGGGCTGGAGAATTGTAGCCTGGTGTTCCCAAACCAAAAATTCACTTTGTGAATAGGGTCAGACACACCCCATTGGGGACTGTTTGCAGACCGCGAGTTCTATTGGAGAAGCCTTTAATAAATAATCAGCCACAACTGTTTGTATCGCTTCATCTAGCTCTACCACCAGCATTGTTGGAACTACATTTCAAAACAAACGCAGAAGTTGGTCCGCCCTTCAGAGCGGCTGAGCGAACCAGATAATGTCAGCGGAAACTGAGCGGAGAGCAACATTGGGGCGGAGCCAGGCTAATAGAATAGCGGAAAGAGAATGAAATGATGCAGGATGTAGAAATATGAGCCAGACTGTGGTTTTTGGTCGGTTGGGGGAGGAGCAGGGAGTGGGGGAGGGATAAGGATGGAGATGGTACGACGGCTGAGGGACTCTCAATACTTACATACATTCCATATATGGTATTTTGGAGGTCATAGTTCAGGCCTGCTAGCTCGGCTGCATATGCATACTCGTTGAGGGAGTCCTTGAGGAGCTCCAGGTACAAATACGCCATGTTACAGTGTAACGGGTCCACATACGCAAACGGGCTGTGGAGAGAACAGTAGCCGTGAGTCACAATGATAAGCAGCGGCAGTGCTGCTCCTCACGGACCTCCACAACATCAGCAGACGTGAACATCTCACCGGGTGACATCACAAATGGGATTCCACAAGTAAATATAGGATACACAATACATAAACAGTATGCTGCACGCTAGGGTCTTTCGGTGAGTGTGTTTTGTGAAGTTCCATTTGTACAATGTACTTATTTTACAGTTGACCAATAGCCAAAGTTATCAGCATATTGCACTGCCCCAATTCTTGCCAAAGTATTACAGTATGTTAAATTACACACCTGAAGAACTCAAAGTTCAAGCATGCCTTGGGAAGGAAGAATTTATCATCTTGCTTAAACCAAACCTTGCTCATGGCAGTGTCCTAGAGAGAAGGGCAAACACACAAGGCTTATTTACATATAGACATTTTCTTAGTAGAAAATCAGAGCCTGAAGAAGAGTATGCCAACAGAAAACGCTGTAATAGTTAGAAGTAGTTAACATAACGTATTGTAATGTAGTTTTCCCCCCCAGCTAGTTAAGAGCGGCAAGGTCTCAAGATGATGACAGCAACCCAGCTAACTTATGAATCCTGACAAGGCTATTTCCATATGAAAGTTCAAGAGCACAATTGCACTTCAGCTATCAGGAATGCTGCCGTTTAGTAATGAGGAACGACAACACTTTGAAAATAAGCTGCCTGGAGGAAACATCTTGCCTTGATTAAAATGGGGACTGGTGAGGAGTCCTTTTCCAGAGGGTAGATCTCAAAGTTGGTGGGGATAAACTCATTCTTCATAGGCAATTTGAACTTTCCGTTGACATCTGCATCTGCCCATTTCTGGAAAAGACCACCAGGTTAACACTTTTACCTCCGATAATGAAAATAAAACATAAAATACTGTTATAATTTTAGTTTAGCAGGATATAATAGCAGTGACTCACCTTGATGACCTCATCAGAGATGGCCTCCTGTTTGTACTGAGTGCCATACCATTCTTCAGTCTTGTCTGTCTGTCCTTCAAAGGACTTTGACACTACTGCAACTCTGGAAGAGTAGAGGGACAGAACTAGGTCACATGAGTTGTAATAAAAGAAAAGACAATACAGGGTTTCACACATGTAGACCATATCCAACACATGCTTTGCATTAGTGTTGGATTTGTGGTAGGCTTGATGCTCTATTATCTCAGATGACGGTGTTGACAGAACTATAATTGACAAGATACTACGATTGGAATCCCGCTGCGCTGTACATGGATTGGGGCACCTTGTTCAATACACTATATAGAGTGCTTATTTCCTTTGACCACAGCAGCAGCTCTAAGAATAGCATGTTTCGGCTACGATTATTACCAGATCATTTTAATTTCTTTCATTTTAGTGATGCAAATTATCTGTTTATGACAGAGTGCAATCAGTAAGGCCATACTATTTGAGGGCAGAAGTACAAAATGCTCTGTTTGAGATCATTTTAAAAAACATAAAAGGCAAATAAAAAGCAACCTCTAATAATAACATTAAGTAGGAAAGTCGTGGATTTACAATAACTACACACAACTTCAGCATCATATAATCCCATGTTAGAAATACGTCAGTAAACAGAAGAAAGTGTGTTTGCCAAATCTATTCACATAAGTAGATCAAATAGTTTCTTTTAAAATAATGTTAACTCACTTTGAGGACATACACATACATACATATACACACATATATATACATACATATGTATATATATATACATACATATATACA
>JAODUG010000007.1:246098-261846 GCA_027564795.1 Aphredoderus sayanus
GAAAAACACACAAATCATACACAATCAGATGACGCCGCCGTGTGGCTAAATACTATATTACGAGTACATTACGAGGGATATAGTGTGCACTGTGTGGCCTATGTATGTGCGTCCTCTAGTGGAGAAAACTGATAAACGCTATTATTTAGCCTACTAACAGACTACTAGCCCCATCGTGCCTTTCACACGTCATGGCCCTATGACGCGGAAACCAATACTTCCGCAAACGATTTTTGTAAGCATTTCAAATGAATAATGGATCATAATAATATTACAGCAATATTTTTTGATTTAGACAACACACTAATTGAAACATCGCGTGCAAGCGGAATAGCAATGCAAAAGGTAGGCTAAATTACATAGAAAACCATATTCAACTTGCTCTGAACTATTAACGGCCCATTGCAAGTCTGCCGATTTATAAATGCCTAAATGAGTTAATCAGACGTAAACAATATATTGGGCGTAACTATACCGTCTTCAACTAATGTCTTTCAGACTAGTCAACTTTTAAAGACAGCGCTGTGCCTCGACGACGACACCACCAGCCGCATATGCGACAAATTTAACGAGAAACTTCTGCATGAGGTGTTTGATGCCACGTCAGGCAACACCATTGATGATGTGCGTGTGGGACATTGGCAGGAGAGCATACTGGAGATTGTGGGTTCTGATCCCAGGACTTCGCTAGCCGAGAAGTGTTACTTCCTATGGAAAAACAGCCGCTTGGAGCTTCTCACTCTCACCCCTGAAATAAGTAACCTACTGAAGGAACTTAGGACCAGCTACAAGCTGCTGCTGCTGACCAACGGAGAGGCCAAAACCCAGTGGGAGAAGGTGTTGGCAGTTGGATGCGAGAAGTACTTTCATGCTATTGTGGTAGGCGGGGAACATCCTGAGGAGAAACCGTCCATATCCATCTTCAGACATTGTTTCAGTGTGCTTGGCGTGGGAGCCAAGGACTGTATAATGGTTGGAGATTCTTTGAACACTGATATCCAGGGGGGTGTTAATGCAGGGGTACGGGCTACAGTTTGGATCAGTAACACAGGAGTTCCTCCAAGTAACTGTTCACTGAAGCCTGATTATACCATTGTTAGTGTGCTAGACCTGCCAGGTATTTTAGAAAAATTGTAATGATTCTTACTGGTAATTAAACTAAACCATTTCAACCAATAAGAATCATTGGGGCTATCAGCTGATGGTGGCATATGGGCATTGTCATTTAGCAGATGGGTTTATTTTGTAAGGTTTATGCGTCTTCTCAAATATGTTTACATGTCAACCACCTGAACCACTAGGCAATCCTGTTCCCATTTACGGTCGAGTAATTACACTTTAATGTGCTGTATGCTGAATGTAAAATAAATTATTCTGAATGTGCCACCTGGTGAAGTAAATTATTACACTTCTCATGAACCTTGAGGACTAATACATTCTAATTATGTGTATTTGTTCTTCACTTAACACAGAACAGAGGATGAAGCCCTCAGTTAAATCAACATATTTGACTACAACCTGACAGCTATTACCACCTGGCCCACACACTTAACTATTACTTGATACAGTCCAGAGACAACACTACTACGCAGGTCGTATTTTATAGTATTTTTATAGAGAACATTTTACCAAAGTACAGTATGTCACATTCTTACAAACCCGTATTTAGGGTCACAGACAAGACACCAGCTCTCCCGGTTGTGTTCAAATCACATCCAATTTGACTTTAATGTTCATTGCCGCAAGCTCAGTTACAAAGTAGCGGAAGACGTAAGGCACATTAATGGTGTCAACAGAGTTGCTTTTGCCACACAGGGTGCAGACAGTCCTGCGGTGGCGCAGGGCGGACCAGGATGGCGGTGGCTTCTCCAGCAGAGGAGACAGCAGGCTTCCACAGTCCACGCACACCAGGGCCACCGAGCGGTCCGAGCAGTTGAAGAGGCGGTCGTGCAGCAGGAACGACGTGCCGTGGGCGAGCAAGGCGTCTCTCTCCATCTCCCCGAAGCGGATTCCTCCCTGGATGTTCCTCCCTCCCAAGGGCTGGTTGGTCACCTTGTCCCTCACCCCCGTGGTCCTCACCTGGAACTTGTCGGAGACCATGTGGCGGAGTCTCTGGTAGTACACCACGCCGATGAAGATGTCCGCCTCCAGCTCCAGGCCGCTCAGCCCGCTGTACAGGCGCTCGGTGCCGTAGTGGTTGTAGCCAGCGGCGCGCAGCATCTCCCCAAAGTGCTGCAGGGCCGAGTTCTTCTCGGAGAAGGTGAAGGGCGTGGCGTCGTGGCTCAGGCCGTGCAGCGCGGCCGACTTGCCGGCCATGCTCTCGATCAGCATGCCGATGGTCATGCGCGACGGGAAGCCGTGGGGGTTGAACAGGATGTCGGGCGACATGCCGCTCTCCGTGAAGGGCATGTCCTCGGCGGGCCACAGGCGGCTCAGGATGCCCTTCTGGCCGTGGCGGCTGGCGAACTTGTCGCCGATGGTGGGGTTCCGCGGCACCCGCACCGTGATGCAGACGCGCTTGAAGCGGCCGGAGCCCGTGTCGTTGCTGCATACCTTGATGTTGTCCACCACGCAGCTCTCAGTGCTCCTGCAGCCAAGCAAGGGAAGTATTCATCTCAAGTTTCACTTTAGAAAAACATGAAATACATACACTAAAATGCAAGATAGAACTCTCCTGTTGTTCTCTGGTTTAAAATGCACTACCTTCTTCTGCCAACAGATGGCGCCACCTGCTTATGTTTTGATGGCTTACGTAGACATATGTGTAAGCTGTAGAATTAGAATTGGTGCCTTCTACTGGCACCAGAAGGTAGTGTGTTTGGTCAGTTTGACTAAAGAGGACAACAGGAGGGTTAAATTGTGATGGGTTAACCAATTTGTTTTGTTCTGAGATGCTGGAGTGCTTAGTGTGACATCTAGTAGTATATAGTCATATAGGGCCACTTGTAAACACTGAAGCACTAGCATGAACTAAACACTTACTTGTAGAAGGTGACATGGCTCTGGCCTGTGTTGTTGTTGATACAGCTGTAGTAGGGGTCTCCGTAACGGAGCACTGAGCCAATGTAGGGAAGCCCGTCATCATCCAGCAAGCCTTTCACCTTTGGGTCACCTGGCTTGGTGCCAAACACAAAGATGTCGTCCCCCTTCCTCTTGTCATCCAGGTCCACCAGCTCAGTCTTGTAGATAGAGCCATGGGCAAAGCCCCTCTCCCATGATGACTTGTTGACTATCTAAAAAACACAATAAACAACACATTGAAACAGCCATAGCATGTCAATTCAGGTTTGGCTTTGCTTGGTTTTTGTTGCGGTTGCCACGGTGAAAGCATCTCACCATAGCGTCTTCCATGTCATAGCCGGTGTAGGATATGACTGCTACGATGGCGTTGGTGCCCACGGGGTAGTTGTCCATGTTGTAGTGGTCGTACATGAACGGCCTGACCAGTGGGCTCTGAGGGGTTTGGAGCCGGTACAGCTTGTTGTCACAGCGCTCTGTGAACGCGTGCAGGGGGAATCCCATGGTCTGTTTACCTGCGGAGAGGTGCAACAAGCCTGTCAACAACGCTCACAATTTGGACACGCCTTGCATTGAATGGTCCTAAGGCCAGGTCAAGTCACTGACCCATCTGACACTGGTACATATTCCTGGGACTCTGGTTGTGGTCAGAGTAGGGGATGAAGTTGGCCACAACGCTGAGCATGCTGTGGGGGAACAGCTCCTGGTGGGTGGTCACACCCGGCTCAATCTCATCCTCCATGATGGCCACGTTGACGTAGAGCTGCACAGGAGGAAGCACAGGAGAGGTTGGTACTGTACCAGTGTGTGTCTTCCAGTGTTCCCCACAGCTTGGCGTGTACCTGCTCATAGGTGCCGATCAGCTCCTGCATGCCCAGGGCCAGGTTGTGTACAGGCCGCATCATTCGGCAGGGCGTGGTGAAGAGGTAGAGCCCAGGGTATGTGCTCGCCTTGCCCGTACTGGGAACCAGTACTATCTCTGTCCAGGGTGGGACTTTCCTCTCGCGCAATACCTGCAGAGGTGCAGGAGAACATTTACGGGCTGGCTGGGACATATCTGGGGCAAAATGCTGACGTTGCACATCCGCACTATTATACTGTATAATACCTTCAACCTGCGCAGCGAGTCAGCCAACTGTGGAGCTAGTTCGGCCTCCACCCAGCCCACCACGGCTCCATCCAGGACAACATTATAACAGTCTTTGTAGGCCCGCCCAGGAGAACCGTCCACCGGAGTCACGCCTTGATACACGGATATAAAGCAGGTTTTTCTGTTTGTGTGTGTTTTTTAATTTTTTTTTTACTAGAATGACATTTAATTTACAGGCACAAGCTTTATTTTGTAACAAGTTGCCAATCATTATATTTAAAATAGAATAATTGTGTTGACCGTGTGACATCAAGGAGGCTCCTAACAGATATTGATAGGTCATGCTCACCCAGGGAGCAGAGCAGAGCAGGCAGACTAGCAGTGGGCAGGACCTGGCCAACAATCTCACAGCTGGCCGTCATGTGGTTCATGAGACCGCAGGGATCCCCGTCTGGGGTGTGCACGGGACACATGAAGCCCCAGGACTCAGGCAGAAGCTTGCGCACAGTGGTGGTCCTCATTTTGGCAAACGCTGCCCCTCTGTGCACGCAGCGGAAGTGGGACAGGTAGCGGATGAAGTTGAGCTTGTCAGCCACCACACACAGCCCTGTGTTCTGCAGGATACCAAGTCCTGGGTGAAGAGAGTGCCACCATTCACAGCCAGGTTAGTATCTACCTAGCTAACGCTTACAACTGAAAGGGTATAAAGAAGTCTGACGGACCAGTTCTAGAAGCGAGGTTCCCAGTGGCAAGCAGGTATTCAAATGGCTTGGTCAGCTCAGTGCCAAACTTGAACATCTTAATCAGGTTTTCAGAGGTCAATCCTCCTTTAAGCTTGCTACCCCTCTTCTCCAAGGAAAGCTTCACAGACGACAACCAGACAGCCATTCTCTCCTAGCAACACATTGTAGATGATGAAGGGACAACTTTCTCACACGTGCATGCCACTCAAGTTTACTGCACACGGCTTTATAAATGAAAGTCAGCCTTAGCTAGTAAAGTAAATTCTATGTGCACCATACTTTCCATTACAAAATGTAAATGGTGCAGAACTCTGATGTCGTCACACACACACTGCTGAGCTCCCACGGTAAGACTTGCCTTCAGAAACATAAGGTAGAGTTGACCAGGGGTAAGCACCTCCTGACACATCAGACTGTCGGGATTCTCCTCCATGCACTCCTGCTTAGCGAAGGTGAAGAGCTTCCTCGTCATCTGACACAGCAGGTAGAACTTCTCTACGTTGGAATTCAGGTGGATGCAGAAGCACTCACTGACGACACAGAACAATGCACCACAACTGGCCTTTTACAAGACAGGCTTGGGGTTTCATTAACCTCTGCAGTGGGAGTCCTACAAGACACTAAGGCAGCGTGGAGAACTCACTCTAGCAGGAAGTTGGCACACTGCTCTTGGGAATACCACTCGGGCAGGGCCATCTTCACCCGGAAGCGCTCTCCCAGGTAGCTGAGCACCTGGCTGCGTGTGGTGCACCCCTGCTCCATGACGATACGCAGCATCTCAGACACGCAGCTCTTGTAGAAGGAGTTGTCCTCGTGGCCCTTGATCATCTCTTGGTACATCTGGAAATCTGTGAAGTCCACCAGGGCCTGAGCACACACGTTTAAAAAAGGTGGTATAGGATAATAGCTTGTTATTCATCACAATTATTTCCATTTACATGCAACTCTACAAAAAAACAACAAGAAAAGATCAGGATAAGCTATGCTGTCTTAACAAAGTATATTGTTTCCTTATTAGTGAACTTTTAACGCCTGCAAGAAAATAAACGTGAGGAATTGTAATACCTTAAGTGCAAAGGCCAATGGGAGAAAGAAAAGCTCTTTATGATATATGAAGTTCAACATCACTGTCCCATTGTCCAGGTAGTGGAGGTTCATGTTGACTGCTGTGTGCTCATCCCGCACACAGCGAATGGAAATTCCTGTATATAAAAAAAAAAAGATTGCTCAGATCTGAGGCTGTATACAATGCTTACCTAGTTTGCATCAGTATACATTTCATTTAAGCTATTTTAGTACACAGTAATTCTGTAAGACACATAGGACCCAAACTATTCTATTTACCATACTGAGTGTATCCTTGTCCTCTGTTTTTCCACTTGGGCCTTGACATGGCAATAGGATAGTTTCTTCTTGGCATGATCAACATTCTGATCACCTTCTCAATTCCATTCACAATGAAGTATCTGCCCATTTCCTGTTTACATGACAGAGAGAAGAATGTTCATATGGAGCACGGTTCATATGAATCTTATAGGTTACAGATCTATTTTCACTCTTATACCTCAGCTTCCTCGTGGTGTTCTATTAGCTCTTTGGGGGACAGACCTCGGAGGTTACACAGCTTGGATTTAACCATTATAGGAACCAGGCCAAGGGACTGTTTGATGATTCCTCTGGGAACACCATTAACTGACCAGCTGACATCTGCCTAATAAGAAAAAACAACACAATACATAAAGTCTAAGGCAGGTTTGGGTCAAGGAAACACATCAATGACGTAGCAGATATATTATACACAGCAATGACATGACTGAAGACTGACTTTTTAGAGCATTGCAATATGGGGACATTATATAACGTATTCTAGTTGCAACTTCTGTACAATAATTAGGCTGTCCTGCTAGTCTCTTGTTGACTGACAGGGGAAAGACGTTCTATGTGCAGGTAATGCTCACCACAATCTTTCCCCGGTAAGAGCATTTCCGTCCTCTGCACTCTGCTGGAAACACTCGAAGGTCCCTGCATATAGCGCCTTTGGAGACCATTGGTTTCAGGATCATTGCTTCAACAAAAGCAAGGCTGATTCGTTGATCTGTGAATGTGAATTCCAACGGCGGAATAGCCTGAGAAATAAGAGACAACAGTTTTGTGTTGGTGGTATAATGCAAATATAAACTTTATATACTCAAGATACATATACTAGCCCAAACCCATGTGAAATACGAATATACCTGCACAGCGCGGCTTAGTCCATCTGTCATTGCTTGGTCAAATGATTCAATATGGGCCTTCGTTAGATCCTGAACTGCAACATTTTGTGAGTTTTTTGGGATACCATATCCGGCATCTGTTAAGTGTTTTAAACTTGGACCTTTGGGTAAACTATTCCACTTAGTTGAGAACTCCATGCTGAGCGTACCTTGTTTATCACATGTGCATGGTTGACGGAGGAAATGGAACTCTGAGGGACCCGGAAGTGAACGAAACGAATGTAACAATTTATAATTATATTTTTTAAGTAATTTAAGAATTTTGTAATTCGCTAGTGATTAAGTTTGTATCGTCGTTATCTAATTTACTAAAATTATACATTATTAAAAAGGGTGAAACAACCCTACACAACTATACACAATCCACAATGCTGCTGTAACAGTAATCCCCTACCGGGTACGTTCTCTATCCGGGTTCTTTCTATCTCCCGGTGCTTGCTGCGTGCTGTTCTGTATAAAGCCTCGTGTTTTACGCCTGGATTTTACGAAATTGGAATACCTCTAGCATTATGTCATACCACGACGACGAAGACGTCAGTATCTAATTCATAGGTTATATTTAACGCTTTCAAAAACTAGATTTGAAAGACTACAGACTAGCTCTGGTAACAGCAGGCTAGCTAGATCGCTAGCTCAACCATCAGCATACGATAGCCAGGCATTATTACTTGCTTGAGTTAAGGCTACTATCATGGTAAATATGTTTTAAATCAAGTTGAAGATTTGCTGCGGACTACATTCCATTACTGTAACTAATAATCTACTAAACTAAACAGTTTAGTAACCTAATGTAGGCATTATGCACTGATGACAGAACTTTAAATATAACAATTAAAACTAAATGCCTGACTCTTGGTTCACAGTTTGACCCATACGCGTACTCAAATGAATACGACCTGCACACTGGTTAGTAAATATTATTTATAGTACTTCATTTTAGTACTCCTGGCAGTTTTATTAATCCTGTTTTCAATCATTTGCTTTTACTGTTATTGTTTTGATGTACTCTTAGGTGATCCTAAAGCAGATCTTGCTTATGAGAGGCAGTATGAGCAGCAGACCTACCATGTCATCCCAGAGGTGATCAAGAACTTCCTGCAGTATTTTCACAAAACCACCTCTGACCTGATTGACCAAAAGGTTTATGAGCTGCAGTCTAACCGGGTGTCCAGCGAGAGCATTGAGCAGAAGATCTATGAAATCCAGGATGTCTATGAGAACAGGTACTCTCACTTCACTTGCAGAGTGATGGGGAGTGGACTCTAGCCAAAGCCTTAAAGGTGTGCCTACATAGTACATTTCTGATTGTCTCTCCTTTTTTTGTGCAGTTGGAATAAGCTGACCGACCGTTTCTTTAAGACCTCTCCCTGGCCGGAGGCTGAGGCCATTGCTTCTCTTGTTGGAAATGGTGCGTTTTTCCATCTTTCACTGGTCTACACAGGACACACACCTCAGTGAACAGATGCCTCATTCATTTTTGTTTCTCCAGATGCGGTGTTTCTCATCCTCTATAAAGAGCTGTACTATAGACACATCTACGCCAAAGTTAGCGTGAGTGACGTAGCCTAATTATTTATTAACTATTCTCCATTAGTCTTGTATGTTTGCCCGGTACTTTGAAAATCATCTTTGTGTTTGGTGGATGATTAGGGTGGACCCACACTGGACCAGAGGTTTGAGTCTTACTACAATTACTGCAACCTTTTCAACTACATTCTGAGTAAGTGCTTATATTTATCGCCTGTAAAATATGAACCAGTGTCAAATTTCCCTTACCGAGGGCACAAGTTAATTGAAGTGTATTAAATCAATAGCAGCCCTATAATTGTTCTTGTGTATGTAAACAGATGCGGATGGTCCAGCACCCTTAGAGCTGCCCAACCAATGGCTGTGGGACATCATTGATGAGTTCATTTATCAGGTAGTAGTTCATTCTCATTTCAATACAAGTTTTTTGACATAATTCTCAGGGTTTGTTGTGGATGGACCAGATCAATGTTGTCAAGATTAATATTTGGAAAGAATGGAAAAATGTACAGTATTAGAATAAAATAAGTATCTGCTCCAAGCATATGAAAACTCAATATTCTCTGAGATAAGTATGTGTTTCTTCTCACCCCATCAGTTCCAGTCCTTTAGCCAGTACCGTTGCAAGACGGCCAAAAAGTCTGAAGAGGAAATAGAGTTCCTTAGGAACAACCCGAAGATCTGGAATGTACACAGTGTCCTTAATGTTCTCCACTCACTGGTTGACAAAAGCAACATCAACCGTCAGCTGGAGGTCTACACTAGCGGAGGTAAAAACACAATTTAGGACTTAATAGGTATTTCTCTATGAAAGATTTGTCTCTCGACAGTCTGCCTTCTACAGTCTCTTTGAACTATGTTTTTAGCTATGCATATTTGTCTACTACATGATGGAACTGGTTGGTAACCTGACACGTCAGATGGTTGTTACACGCACAGAATGTAATTCTATGCACACAACTGTCTGGGGAGCCAGACAAGTCAAACGAATCTCGCGAGGTTAGCTGGCCGGTCATTTCAAGTCAAAGCAGTCACTTTGTACAACAGGCTAAACAAACAAATAATGTCACCTGCTGCTGAGAGGGACACACCAGTATCCCCGTACAAGCGATGTGCATGCCTGTGCAGATATCTGTCCAACCTGCTCTATGGGAGCGCTACCTGCTGTGGCTTGTCTACTGTACATGTTATCTGTCATGTCACAGGAGACCCAGAGAGTGTGGCTGGAGAGTATGGCCGCCACTCGCTGTACAAGATGTTGGGCTACTTCAGCTTGGTGGGGCTGCTGAGGCTGCACTCGCTGCTTGGGGATTACTACCAAGCCATCAAGGTCCTGGAGAACATTGAGCTGAACAAGAAGGTACAGCAGGAAAGAGCACAACCTCTCTGAAAAGTTACATACGGTCCTGTTACTGTATTTGTTGTCGTTCTGTGTGCCTTTTACGTTACATTTTTAGGCAATCGGCTATTTCCTCACAATCTTTAATGGTAATCTTCTTTCCTAATTTAACAATATGCTGCTGGTGCTCAGTTTTGCTGTCAATCTGAGAAGTCCGTGCTGCCTCTTCGTTCTACTCGGTTGTCTTGGCTAGTGTCTAACTCACTGCCCTGCCCCCCCTGTGTGCTCCAGAGTATGTACTCCCGTGTGCCAGAGTGCCAGATCACCACCTACTATTACGTGGGCTTCGCCTACCTGATGATGAGGCGCTACCAGGATGCCATCCGTGTCTTTGCCAACATCCTGCTCTACATCCAGAGGACCAGGAACATGTTCCAGAGATCCACATACAAATATGAGATGGTCAGTCATCACGCAGGCGGTGCTTGCTAGCATCCATAGAACCCACATCTGACATTACACAAGCTGTCCTGCCTTATTTTGTTGTCTTTTTTATTTGGTGTTATTTAACCATGTCAAGTAAAATGCTACCAGTGTTTTGTTTGTCCACGTCTATTAACAAGTGACTGCCTCCCTGGTGTCCCCAGATTAACAAGCAGAACGAGCAGATGCACGGGCTCCTGGCCATCGCCCTCACCATGTACCCCATGCGCATCGACGAGAGCATCCACACTCAGCTCAGGGAGAAGTATGGAGACAAAATGCTGCGTATGCAGAAGGGGTGAGGACCCACCGCTCTGATATGATGATGAAGTCGTGCTGTCATCATCACCATTGATATTGTACCTTTTATCATCAAGGGTTTAAGTGCATCTCTCTTTTGATTTATTTAGCATGTTTCTAATGAAAGAATTGTTGACATAGTCATATTAAGTGTAATTCTTCTTTCCCATGTTAGAGACCTGCAGGTGTTTGAGGAGCTGTTTAGCTTCGCCTGTCCTAAGTTTCTGTCTCCTGTGGTGCCAAACTACGACAATGTCCACCCCAACTACCACAAGGAGCCCTTCCAGCAGCAGCTCAAGGTGTTTGCTGAGGAGGTGCAGCAACAGGCTCAGCTCTCCACAATCCGCAGGTACAGCCAGGCTATCCCATGGTTTCTCCTGTATTCATACCCCTCCCTCGCCTGATATTAAAAGTGTTGGTATGGTGCAAACTGCATTTTCAAACTTGTTTGGGAAGGGTACATAGATAAAAATAAATGAAAGCAAAATTACAGATTTGCATCAGATCACCAATTTCTGCAGAAGTCTGCCCTATCCAGTGTCTGTTATTAGGACTGTATCTTCCTACCAGTTTCAACTGGGGGGTGTGTGTGTGTGTAGTGCATGTGTGAATCTGTTGTGATGTGTCCTTGCAGTTTCCTGAAGCTGTACACCACCATGCCAGTGGCCAAGCTGGCAGGCTTCCTTGACATGACGGAGCAGGAGTTTCGTATCCAGTTGCTGGTCTTTAAACACAAGATGAAGAACCTAGTGTGGACCAGCGGCATCTCTGCCCTGGACGGAGAGTTCCAGTCTGCCTCTGAGGTTGACTTTTACATTGACAAGGTGTGTTGTGGGAACGTAGTACCACAATGTGTGTATGTGTCTTTACTTGGCATTGGTGCATCGACTTAGCTTAGAGTGAAATCAGTAATCAGTCCACCAACACGCTGTAATTGTTGTACCTTTTTTGGAGGGAATGCAACAGGGGTTTTAACAGTCAAGAGTCTACCCTTTATCGATAACCAACATTTCCTCAAACACAACGGCCAAGAATACATCATTGAGTTCCAGAAATGTGCCAAATGTCTTGTGTGGTGTGCCCTCAGGACATGATCCACATTGCTGACACCAAGGTGGCTCGTCGTTACGGAGACTTTTTCATCAGACAGATCCACAAGTTTGAAGAAGTAAGTACAATCCAATGTATTTTCTGACAAGCCGTGGGATTTCTTGTATTCGTAATCCATAACGAACTTTGTACATTTCTCTCATAAAAATAATGTACTATTGTACTATAGTAACGTGTCCACATCTGTGTAGTTGAACAGGACATTGAAGAAGATGCCAGCAAGCACTGGCACTGGCACGTCGGGCACCGCCACCAGCCGATGAGACTAACCATTAGCAACGATGGCCAGGGCTCCCACAACTCTTTAGGGTTTTGTTGTACCCTGGGATCTGTAGCTTCCTTACCTCAATATGAAATCGTCCAGCAGATGTTTTCTGTGAATTAACCCCCCCGCTCTTCTTCACTTTCTAACGCACTAGCAGATGGCCCAACTGCATGTCTGTGTTGTGGTTGGCGCCCTCTACTGGAACACAAAAGTGCGCTGGGTCATTTTGACCCATGGGAGAGCAGGATGGTTAACCTGTTCATGGCTGGTGTGTGGCTGGAAACTAGTTCTCACACAAAACAAATCTCCTGGTTCTTGTTGAATTTAATTTAAGGTACATTTCAAATTTTCATCTAAATTTAAGTCCATGGCGGATGAAAATGCTGGTTCCGTTTGGCTTTGTGAACGAATGCGGTAAGGAAGCTACATTAGAATGAATTCCATTATTGCAACATTTTTCCATGTTTTCTAGTGGTGAAAATAAAGTATGAAGTGGTAAACTGTGCAATGTTTCATTTTTCATGTATGGAACTGTTCTGATTTGGCCTCCTCCACTAGGTGGCAGCATGGCTCAAATAATGTGCCGGACATCACTAGGCCAAGTGAAATGGCTTGATTGAAGTTTAGTTATATTTGTGTGAATCACAGCAATAGGAAATATGCTGAGCAGTAGTAAACTGCTATTAATATCCTACTTACCAGGAGACATTTCACTGATTGCTGCTAATTTGGGTAGCATCCCACTGAAGTCGGTGGTCATTGCATTTAGTTTTTTTTATTATCACAGATCAACTTCTCCCAACATACACCTCAGGGCTGCTAACAGTGAATGACCAGAAATTAAAAACATACAAAAGGGAATATAAAATGATAACACTCTTCATTAACCTCGTCATTTTCTATAAGGAAAAAAAAGACCACAAATATCACTGTAGCACAATGTACACATATTCCAAACATCAAATATTTCTCAAAACATTTTGGTAAACCACAACTTCGTTCTTCAAAAATATTTATTTCAATGACATTTTCTCCCTATTTTCTATAAACTAAAAAAATAAATCAAACTGCCCATTTGAGCGTGTATTACTGTATCTTACCCCCTTAGGTGGCAGTGTATATTCTATTTGTGGGCACAATGCCATCTTATAATCTCCAAAAAGTTGGAGAACTTGTATTCCACATATTCTTTAGAGTCCATACTAAGGCTTTGTTTTACAAAGGACGGTGAACAGTCTTCAGACTCCTGGTGGTCCCTTTGTTTTCTTCAGTAAGAAGTATTTTGAGATCCAATTTTTCCTCACATTTGCAGAATTTTAATCCTGTGACAGGACATTTTATCTGACATGTTCATCATAGTTTATACTTAAAACAGACAGAGGGACATTTTATATAGTTGAACCAAGAATCACAAGTTTTTTTTTTACTGGGGGTACATTGCATTAAGATTTGTACCACGGCAGGAGTCAATTATTGTGAATATTTTCACAAACTGGTGTTTACCGTCCTCCATTTTACATGCTTTGTTTTATATACCCTTTCTTTTCCTTAAAATGAAAAAAACTTTTTTTTGCTGTAGCTCCTGTTCTGCTGAAGACGCTTGTCTGTGTTTTCTGTATAAAGTCATCAAGTATCACTGAGTGTTCTCCTTGATTGGTTGTTCCAGCTTTAAGATTAGAGCCAAAATGATCATCTCTGCTTTGCATAAAGGTGTTTTTCTTCTCTTTTACCATTGTTTGAAACAAAAAGAGCTCACCTACAGCAATGATTGAGTCACTACGGTCCAAATCTATGGAGCTATGGCGCTCTTCTCAGCTGAGCGAAAATGCTCTTATTTAAAGTCCAGTTTGTTTGAAATCAATGCCTCATTACCCATCAGCGATGTTTGATTGTGTGAAAACGATCAGAATTTGAGAACAAATTTTGTGTCATTGGTGCTGTGTGCTGTATCTTAAGTTGTCTGTCTTAAGAGAAGGAGCTTCAAAAGTCAATGTCAATTTACTGTAGCACTTTTGAAAGGCTGAGATTCTACAAGCTTCTCCCACAGGGAGGCTTAGTCTTTCTTCTCAACCTGGCTTTTGGGATGAATGTGGGAGAGTAGCTGACATTGGCTGACAGCACGTTGTTGCTTATGACACTCCACTCATTAAAAAAAAACAACATCTGAATGAAGCCGCTGTTGAACCCTTCCGTTGTCCTATGGGTCAAAATGACCAGTAGTGGGCGCCAACCACAACATGGACATGTGACATTCTGCGGTTGGCTCCCTCTGCTGAACTCCTTAGGACAGTGGGAGGGTTAAAGTAGCAACACCCACCCTATCAAATCCACTCAAATGGGTGCTCTCCTAGGCCTTGTTTCTGATTAGTGGATGAGATTCACTAAACCCCCCCCACCCCAAAAAAAAAACATGAGCTGACAGGCTGGTGGTGTGGAGGAAGTGGGCGGGGCAAAAGGACCCAACAGTAGCTGCTGGTCTCAGACCAGCGAGGCCTGAGCTAGTCATAGCTCCGTCATCTCCAGGGGGCTCTCCGACCCCATCTGCCCGTCCTTGCGGTGCAGCGGCGTGGACTTGGCCGACTCTGTGCGCGCGTTGCGCTCCGAGTACAGCCCCCCGTTGGTGTCCAGCGCCTCCAGGGAGCGGCCCAGGGCCCGCTGGTCGTCCTCTGGCAGGCTGTTGAGGTCAGAGGTCAGGAGGGTGCCCGTGCTGCCGTGGACCACGTGCACGCCCTCGGGGCCCCTCAGCTCCACCGGCAGCTTGTGCTTGAAGCGCAGGGTCCCACGCACCCCGACCAGCTGCTCCTCGTCCTCCTCGTCCAGGTCGCTGTGGACCAGCTGTCGGAGGAGACGACAGAGTGAAGACGTGCTGACACAGCACACTGACTAGGCAACAGCTGGAAGGAAGGGAGCAAGTTAGGCAAAGTGTGAGGCCTAGCGCACGCTGCCAGTGACACAACAGTGGCCACATGATGACGCACCTGGCTCCAATACCATATCTGTCTCAAGACCTTCCCCGCACACGGGCACCTCCTGTACCTAGGACCGCATTCGCCTACATTCCTATCTGCTAGGTATACGTTATGTGTCTTGTGTGGCAGCTGCTGCCACTGCAGTACCCGTGTTGCCTATGACAAGCGCTATTTGAGCCCAGGTCTGTCACATGCTGGCATAGTGAGAAGCAGAGGTTAAAGCAGTGGGGGACAGGGCAAACAGAGAAAGGAAAAGATCGCCCCCCAGTGGAGAGACACAGGAATGGCACGGCTGCAGGTGCGGGACCTGCTTCTCCAAGCCCACCTCAGTGACTGATGAGTGGTCTCCTTGGCTGGTGGATTTGGTGACCAGTCGGGCTGCAAAGAGCTTTTTCAGCCTCAGGTAGTCATCCAGAACCACCTTGAGCAGAGAGCCCTGACAGGATGGCAGCACCAATCAAACATCTTATTTCATGTCCTGTCACAGCATATGCTGTCTCACATGGCCTTTACAGTCATGAAGGGCAGCCCAATGCATTAGGAAGACCTCTATCTTCTCTATTAACCCTCGTAATGTACTCGTAATATAGTTTTTAGCCACACGGCGGCGCCATCTGATTGTGTATGATTT
>JAODUG010000007.1:266130-282937 GCA_027564795.1 Aphredoderus sayanus
GGACAACAGGAGAGTTAAAAGGCACAAAACAACACAAATACATAAAGAAATAATTTATTAAGAGATAAATACACACAGCAATGACAATAAAAAAAAAAACACACAAAATCATACACGATCACATGATCGTGCGTATATGCGTATATATTCCGTCTCTTTTCTCCCCATTTGTAAGAGAAGGGGTTCAGAAGTGGGCAGCAACAACAACAACAACACACAAAACGGGTAAAAACCGGTAAAAACCCAACAACGGCCACATCATCGGTGTCCAACGTGTCCAAGCTGTGTGAAGTAGCTTCACACAGCTGGGGCACTTGGAGAACATCTGGGCTATGAGGAGAAACTTCATAAATCTGGGAGAGGGGTGGGTGGACAAAGTATCCGACCAACTTTCCATGTGCCCTGCGTGCTTTAGCGAGCGATACCCAATACGCCTGCGGCTTGCTTGGATATCAAATACGGAATCATTTGGAAATCTCCGTGCTCCCTTCATCGGCGGCCAGGTCACGGGACTCGCTTCCAAAAAGCAAATCTTGAGAACCTCTTCTTAATCTGCTGTTATATCCCCTCCTTTCCCCGTCTTGTGAAATCGGATCTTTTTTATGAACAAGTTTGTATAGGGTGGCTCAACGGTAGTTTAATTTAGTGTAAATTTACCAACAATGGCAAAGTAGGCGCGCCCACAATGTTCTTAAAACGAGACCTTTGGAACTTTTCGTTATGCCAAGAATACCAATTTCAGTCAAGGAGAAATGTGTACTCGGTGTATGAAAACAGCAAAAAGATATTGAATCAACTTCACAGGGAGGGTGATCTCTTTGGGCTCCATTGTTCCATCAGCAAACTTTCTCCAAGGAGGCCTTAGCGTCCCATTACTTTGCAGTGGGGGAAGACACGGTGGCGAGGGGGGCGAGGGGGGGGAGGGGGCTCAAATGAATCTGTCAATAGATCCTGATGAAGACTTCATCAGAGGTGATCACCTTGTAAGTGCCAGGGCTGCGTTCCCAAAGACCCTCAGATTGGAAAACTCAATTGTGTTGTATTGATCCGCCCGGCCAATCGGCAAACATGGGGCTGGGGTGGGCTGGGCTGGGCTGGGGTGGGCTGGGGTGGGGGGAGCGAGGAGTCCGTCTGTAGACAGCGCCAATCTTCTTAAATAAAAGGCTAAATACAGGCTTCTGGGCGTGGGGCTCAATCTCCAGGGCTCGCGGAGTATGGCGAGATAAATAACGGACGACCACAGCCGCGGTGAGGCAATCCCGCTATAACCAGGTTGACCTCTGGCTGACATTGACCAAAATAAAAAAGAGCAGGATTAAAGAGGCTTGCCCCCCCCCCCCCCCACCCCCCACGCTGCCATCTAAGGGGCAGTGTTTGCGGGTGCAAGTGCACTCACCGTGTTCGCACACCCAAGACAAAGAGATATATATATATATATAACTGTATATAAAATAAAGGTTTGCGGAACGAGCCAGGATTCACCATGAACCTAATCCTATCCACCGTGGCCATGTTTTGCAGCTCCACAATACTGTTGGAAACAGAGAGAGAGAGAGAGAGAGAGCAGCCAGCCGTGTGTGGCTTACCTCTCCCAAATGACCCCCACAGCAGAGAGCGAGGAGGGAGGAGGGGGGAGGGGAGGGGGTGAACCTTTGGCCCCCACGAGAGTCTTGCCTCAGGATAAGGGCCGGTTCAGCGAAGAGCAGGAGATGGCTCCGAGCTCATGCACATCCATTAGCACTGAACCAGAAAGGGACTACAACACAACAAGCAGTGGCAGTCCCCAAGTTGGGATGGAGTCATGGCGTAGAAAGGAGAAGTAACAGCAAAGTGGATGTTCACCAATCTGAACGGTTTCAATTTGCTTGAAATTAAACGCAAAGCTAACATTAACGTCTGCCGCCCAGAAAATCCCTCCCACTTTGTATTTACTTATGTGTGGATATTTATACACTTTCTTTTGCCATGGATAAGTACGCAGGAGATGGCAGTTTAAATCCAAAGTCTTTAAATCACTTTTAAACCTCAGTAAAGTGAATCGCAGTTAGAAAAACAGATCTTTCACCCACATCAATGTGTCTCAGAAGTGAGAGGTATTAACATCAAAACACCACGTTCTCTGTGTGGCCAACATATCAAAGCGGTAGAGGATTACGCCCCAAGCATATTGGCAGAGAAACTGACTAGCTTCCTTGTCTCTGCTCCACGGTTAAAAACAAAAAGGACATGTTGGACAGTGGCCACATAGTAACAGAAGAAAAGTTACAAAGTTTAGCCGCGCAAAAAGCAAGCGGTGTAACACAAAACACATGCTTCCAAAGCCCTACTGAAAACCCCTCGGACCTTTGTGCTCAGCTCTAAAACAAAGTGCGGCATTGAAAATCGATGGCTTTGAGAGTTTGCCATACGGTTTAAATCCAATTACTCCGTATGTATCAATGGGTCTCGACGATATGTTTAATAAATCGTGTAGCGCTACTGACCCAAAGGGGAAAGAAATCTTAATTCCGTGTGAGTAATGCATTACGCTCGACAAACAGAAAGCCAATTTTCTAAATTATGCAGCGAGTACATAAATAAGTAAGAGAGCGAGGGAGAGCAATAGAGATAAATATATCAGGGGGAGGGAAAGAGGGCAGAGCTATTCACAGCAGCACATGATTACAACACCAGCAATACAAACACTGCTTGACTGGGTCCGCCAGGCCGCTTTGTATTTGCTTAATTAAATCACAAAGGGGCCGAATAACTTGGATCGTCAGCCGCCTGTGTCACATACCTCACATAGTCACACAGGACAGCCCACCATGCATCACAGCTCCACAGCCTCCTTAGAGTGGCCCTATATGGCTTTCTGCCACTAGATGTCACACTAGAGAGCGTGTCAGGCCAAGAGAAAAAGCTTTGTGGGCCACACACACACACACGCACACACACACACGCACCGAAACCGACATGTTCCTATTTGCCATTTGGTCTCACACAATACTTTCCGTCTGTGATCCATGTCAACAACTCCATTAACTTTCAATTAAAATAAGTTGCTGTAGAAAACACAGACAGCAGTTGCCTAGATAGGATTTATCAGTTCTTAGTATTTCCTGAGACCTGGAACAGTGCATAGCCTACACACTAGATTTGGATAAACTGGAAGATCACAGGACAACCAGACACACAGCCTATGTGTGTTTTAACCCTCCCGCTGTCCTACGGGTCAAAATGACCCGTGCACTCGCCAGTAGCGGCCGCCAACCACAAGATGGACATATGACATTGCGCAGTTGGCTCCCTCTGCTGGTAGTCTGCTGAAAACCTTAGGACAGCGGGAGGGTTAAGCCATTCTTTAAAAACAAATAGAAAAAAAAAAACGTATTTAGGACTGAATAGCCGACTGCAGTGTAACCATTCCTACCAGTATTCTTAATGTTGATTTTATGACCCAGCGATAAACACGTACAAGTTTCTTCTTTAAATGAACCCCCCCGGTATACAAGTGGTCAAAATGAACATTGCAGGCATGCCGGACCAGCTATGTAAACAAAGAACAGAGGAGCTTAAATCACAACACACAGGGAATGTGATGTCATCCTCTGCTAAGGACACAATTTCTCAACTATATCTTTACATAGAAAATGGTTGTTTGCAGCTATATTAATGTTTAACGTATCTTAGAGGGCATACGTACAGGTAGATTCTGCAGAATGACTGTTACAGGACTGATATTTGAACTCTATCAAAACAAACGCTGACAGTTATTGATCAGAACTGCCTCTTCTGCTAGAATCCAGAGTAGGGGCACTTCTCAGCACATGTGGGGAAAGGGAGGGGGGAAATCCAGGTGAAAGACAACACTTTAACAAGAGCGGGCCGAGGCTAAATGAAACCCATGGAGAATTCTGCCGTATACAGGAGTCGTGTAGCTCATCTGTCGGCAGGTGCTTGACGCACGTTAACTCTCCGCGCTGGCCTCTCTAGAACCCCCGCCCCTCGATTTATTCACTCCCTCTCCCTTTCTTCTCTCTTTCTCCTGCAGGAAATTGGCACTTGTCGAAGGGGGCAATTAGGATGTAGCAAATGCTATGGAGCGCTATATGGTCATTTCATTGGAGGCCACAGTGGTGTTTTAAAGATGCTCGGAGCAAGGCCTCCGCATCACATAAACAGGCAATTTGAACGCCCCCCAGAGAAATTAAAACTTTTCCAATTGCTTGGGAGGATGGACAGCTCACTCCATTGCTGTAGCAGTGCATCTCCTGGTAGGGTAGATGGAATATAGTTTGCATTTGTATACAGACTGTACAAGTACACTGTGTATTTGTCTGGGAGTGAAACAACTAAGTGGAGAATGAAAAGGAAAAAAGACAACCTCCCTGCAAGTTAGGAACTGTGGAAGTTTAAAACCTCAAGTCAAAAAGCGCTACACCATGTCGACTGAGCCGATGTGGGAAATGGGAAACAAATAAAAAGACCCCGTTGTGACAGAGAAGACTGTACAGTCACACGCTTGCCATTCAGAAAGCCTGAAGGTGACGAACCTCAACACACACACATTAAGTGGTTTTGCTCCCTGTCACCTACCCTCATCTCATCCGCTCTTTGTTTGTCACGGGGGGGAGTGGGAGATATTGAAGAGGACACCGCTAAAGACCCCAAACAAACACAGCAGGGGCTGCCACCTCTGACCCCTGGGAGGGGCTCTTGTTCAAATTGCCCTTTGGACTCCATATTGATGATCAGGACAATCTGGAGCTCATGTCATCGGCGAGACAGAGCCCCCCCTCCCCCTCTGGGAGGCAGTGCATGAGGAGGGATGACATGTACAGACACCGCCATGATAGTATAGACTTGAACGGCGCTGGTTCCCACCCCGCTAAACTCCTCATGAAGTGTGGAAGTGTCCCTGAGCAAGGCACCTAACCCTGCTCCCGGTGGTCAGGTGGCTCCTGGCATGGCTGACACCACCATCGGTGTGTAGTGTGAATGGGTGAGGCACTCCTGTAAAGAGCTTTGAGTGGCAGGAAACGTAGAACATCACTACATAAATGATGTCCCTTTACTGAAGCTTTGACAGATACCAAACTGAAGAACACAGTTTGTTTTTAAATTATAAAACACCACCGAAGATTATCCGGCTAAAGGAGGAGCTTGAGAATGAAGTTCCCATTTAGAAATAGTATTTTATTTAGTTTCTTTGTTTGTCCTCCCCCTTCCTGAGTGTTGTATCGTATCTCTGCCTCTGGGAACGACAGCTGAAACGCTACAGACAGAGGCATGGTTATTGCGCACCATGCAACCACACCTACAGCATTCAGTACAGTTACACACCGAGACTAAAGACTCCTCCCCCTCAGCTAGGACTCATTGTTATCATAGTCAACGGTTTCTAATGTTTCTAACACCCTCCTTTACACAAGATATGGACACGCTGCCACCAGGCGCTAGATGCATGTCAAGGCTCCAAGGGTGTGGATACAAACAACGCAAGCTAATGTCTTAAGCCACTTTCATTGGTTGACATTGGATTTAATGAGGTCTGTCTGCCACGGTGATTTCCACCTATTTATACAGAGCTATTGTAAAAGTTATTGAATGCAATCTAAAATAATTATACAATAGTTACATACCTAATAACCTAACATTTTGCTTAATAAATAACTTGCTGTAAAGTGCTTGTCAGAAACATTGTCACTGTTAATTTACACACACCCACACTTAAGAACTCTATAGGAATCCTAGTTAACCCTCAAAATGTCCTCTGGGTCAGAATGACCCAGATCACTAGCTCTTTGTGGTAGATAGAAGGTGCTAAACCTAATTCTACAGCTTACACAGACATATGATGTGCACTGCTGACACAACAACAACATGAAACAACCCAAATACATACAAAAATAATAAATAAATAAAAGTATACACACAGCAATGCCAATTGAAAAACCTACAAATCATACACAATCAGATGGCGCCGCCGTGTGGCCAAATGCGAGATTTCCGAGTACATTACGAGGGTTAAAGCAAAGCAGACATGTTCCAACTGCATGACTCAGTTAGTTAGCCCTGCCTAGGCCTCAGCCTAGAAGCAGTCAATGTGCCGTCTTGCACCTGTTATCCTGTACATAAAATGTATTTTCTATGCTGCATGCTTCACTCAGAGGGCTGTTATTCCGGCAGGAATCTGGCGTCCGGTTAATGTGTTTCACAGCCTGCTGTCGCCTCCATGATGGATGTACATACTTTACGCTCTCTCCTCTTATAAATAACGGATGTTTTATCATGCCGAATTTAAACGCTTCGTTTAAAAGAGAGGAAGGATAGTGCCTTCACTTCCATTTGTGTGTGTGTGTGTGCGTTGGATGGATGTATAAACGCTGTCATTCGTCATTGGACATCACTGGGCGTGTTCTGACACAAAAATTAACACAAGCAAAGTAGAGTCCAAGACAAAAGCAGCCTGGACAGTTAGCAATGTCAAGGGTGCGTTTCATCTCCTCATGGACCCATGTCTTGCGCCTTTCAAATGGAAGAAAATACGGCCAATTTAATCCAGATCAATCCATTTCATTTTTAAACTGCCCAAGTGCTCCCTCGGACTCAATGTGCCGTCCTTCAGAAGACGGTGGCCTCGTATTATCACCGCTATTTCCAGAAACAAACGCAAGAAGAAAAGAGAAGGTGCACACAAGTTTCCACCCCCCCATGTGACCATGTGTGCCCTTGACGAGCTCAAGGAGACGTCTTGGGAGATGGAAAATGGGTGACGGGTGAGATGGCAGCACGGGGAAAGGGGGGAGTCACACATAGCTGGGTCCGTAACAAGGGTGCGGAGGTTCTGCGTTGGGTACAGTGAGAGGTTAAGCCAGTCCACTCGGCAGGATAAGTGGTCACACATGCCCCGCCATGGACGGCATTTCACACACACACACACACACACACACACCCCCGATGAGCACTGCCATCCACAACTGGCTCTGTGGAGGAGGAGGGGAAAGGGGGAGAAAGGGGAGGGAACAAGAAAAAGAGGTTGTGGGAGGTGTCTATGACACAAAGGGGGAGGGGGGGGAGGGAGGGAGGCATGAAGGGGGTGCAGAGCTGCAGACAAAGTGGGGGGGGGGGGGGGGTGGATCCAACCCTTATTTGTTCCACCTGCTGCGTTCCTTCAGCCTCTAATGCCGTTGTTCCCTGGAGCTCTGAGGGAACCGCGCGGCCATGAGGCTCCAGGCTACTGCTGCGTTTTGTGCAAGACAATGCCCACCGCAGGCCGGCACAATATCAGAGCTGAAGCCCGCATCAAATTACAGCATGTTGGCCGCAGAGCGCGGCTGAACAGCAAAGCAGACATGTTTCCTCCTCAAAACACTATTGTTTTATCTACTACACGTCTGTCTGGTTTCACTACCAAATGTATGTCTTCTTTTACTACAAAATCTATCGATATTCAAATATACGTCCGTCTGGTTTCACTACAAAATGTCTTGTTTCTCTGCAAAATGGTTGTCTTGTTATACAACAAAATGGCTGTCTTGTTTTACTATAAAATGACTCGTTTTCAACAAACTCAGCATTGTTTACTACAAAATGTCAGTATTGCTTTTCAACTGCATTTTCAGCATCATCATAATTTATGTAAATGTTGATTTGGTTATACAAGTTACCAGTATAGGTAAAGTTATTCAAGTTGAATATTTGACTAATTATATAATCTGCCACCTGTAATCGGAAGTGAGAATTTTATTTTGAGGTTTGTGTATTTTCCAGAGCTTGTACTTGGTCGACAGTCCGTATCTACTAAACATAGCAGAAAAACTGGAATCAGTTAAGAGATTATTGAAATAAACATGGCATTAGTTAAATCACTTAACCCTCCCGCTGTCCTCGGTTTTCAAATGCACTACCTTGTTACGCCAGCAGATGACGCCAACAAATCCGGTATTGGCTTTGGCCATCTGCCAACTTGTCACCAGAATTTCACAATACAAGGAATTTTACAGAGCATCAGTAATGACAAGACACCCATGGCGCCGCCACACAGCTTGACCCAGTCAAGGGAGATCACATGGGTCCCCAAATGATGGCTTGCCAGCAGAGAGAAACGCCCCTGAAGAACTACTGTGGATCATCTCAGGGGCATGGTAATGTTTCTTATCTACCTTAACATTACAGTAAGAGCCAGCTGCACTAGTGCCCGCGGTGATTTAACTCAAGTGGTTCTGAGTGGGGATAACTATTAAGCCAATAAGTTAAAAGGGGCCCTTGTGTGGAATTAAGAGATAAATTATCTGTGTGTAACCTTCGGATCTAGGAGGTTTACTTCCTGCCAAATGGACGCACACGACAAGTGTGTCCTGTGAGAGTAACTCACAACATTCAACATCTGAAAAGGTCTGCAAGTTTGAGATTAGTGCGTGTGTGTCTGTATGTGCATATATACAGACACGTTTAGAAGGGACAAGATATATTCTAGTAAATAAATACGTTTAAAAAGGTGGCATTATAACTGATTGCAAACTGACAGGCCAACACTCCTGGCTCACTTCACGTTCTCGTGAGCCTCCAAGGGAGAATCTATTCTTCTCCCATTCCAAATTGCTGTAAAGTTTCTCTGATCCATGGATCATGTGTGGGTGAGGATACATTTCCATATGAACAGAAAGGGTGGCCCACCAACACCCTATTTAATCTGTCAACATGGAGGCTAAGGGAGTCTATGAAGGGATTCTGCTACAAGCAACAAACAGTGTCGCCCTTGACCATCATGAGAAAACCAAGCTTTAATCGCGCAACATCACTCATCGAGCACAGACCACTTTGGTAAAATCTTTCAACTGTTCAGTAACTGGGTTTTGATTGCAGTTTTGCACAAATTAAAAAAGAATTCCACTTTGAGAAATGCTTTTTAATTAGCATGACACGTTTGAGCAGATATTTCATTGGAAACTTATTTACATTTTTGATATTACAGATCTATTTCATAAACAAATGATGTGATGTTCAAGTTGAAAGCAAAATTTGCGTGGATCCAAGAAGCAGACTAAGAGGAACATACCAAAACACAAAAGGTTCCTGGTATGTTTAGTGAGGTCTGTGATTCGCTCATTTGACTGTAACCATCCACAGTCAAGCTCATCAGTATTAATAGGCTGGTCGCATGCTACTTAGGCATGACGCAAGCTTCACACACACAGCATTGGCAGCAAATCCTCCGTGTGTGTTTAATACATCGCTGCAGTTAGGTGGGATGGCTTAGTTTGAAGTCACCTAATGACTATATTATGAACCCGCGGCATTAAGAGGGATTAATGCTAATCTTGGCTGTTTCAGTTTACCCTGGGCTACAGAAGTAGGTGGATCACGAGGACAACAACAAATCAGCTCTTACCCTGGGCCCAGCCCCCAGGCAAGCCGGCTCCCAAAAACACATTTATGACATTTATGAATTACAGCATGTTTCCCCTCTGTAGGAAAGGCAAAGGGTGGGTTTATCTGTAGTTTGGGCTGCATAAGTGAAATAGATCCCCCGACTGGGTCTGTCACTGGCCCGGCACTCAGGCAGACAGGATAAACACCCAAACAAACACAGGATGAGACCAAGTATACACAGGTGAAAAGCCGGACAAGCCCTGGGCTTGTCCTGACTCTACAAGTAACACTGGTGGTCCAGAAAGCTCAAAACAGAGCTCAAAACACAGGTGTTTTTATATACAGTATAATAAATAAAAATAAAATAAACATTAATTTCAACATATATGCTAGGGGGCGGTAGACATATTTGAGGCAGAATAAAAAAAGAACAATTCCAACAGGATCAGAGACCTCCACAACCCTAACGACATTTCATATAAGAAGTGTCAAGAAATCTAAATATTCCAAAAATGAAAGCAACATATGGTGGTAGCCCACATATACTGTCTACAGGCATCATCAAGGACAACACCCCACCCCTTCATAGCAACACATGGTGACTGGCGGAACAACAGAAGCTCGCAGGGAACATTTCTGAGCAGTGGAGCCACACGGGCCCTGCAGCAGCGGCGGTGGCTAAACATTAAAGCCTATCAGGTTTATCCCCACCGGGGCTCTGAAATGCCCCTGCACAGGCCCTGCAGAGAGGAGCCGCCCGTCCGGCATAGCAGGCCAAGGCGGCGACAACTGCCATAAATGACTCCCTTGTGGGTCCGCGTGTCTGCCGCACGGTGCTCTCGCAGAGCCAGCCTTTACTTGCCCGAGGTCTGGGGACACAGTGCTGGCCAACTGCGTCAAGATGAGACCATGGACACTTGACGGGAGAGGTGTTTTTTGATTGACATGCACGACAACCAACTACATAACCCCAATGAGCAAGTCAGACGTTAAACTTACAGTGAGGAATTTGTTGGGGAACTTAACGACACAACTCTGGCTGTTTGCAGGTCTCGTAGATCTTTTGAATAAAAGTAGGCTACGGTTACTGCTTAAAATAAACGGAAAAACTGAAACGAGTAAATAATGCACTGCAGGAGCGTCGCACCGGAATAACAGATCTAGTGAGTGACCAAGCTAAGAGCCAGTTAAAATCGACTTCCTTACTTCCGGGAAGTGCTTATGATAAACAGAACGACGAAATCAGTAAATAAAGCACGGCACTAGCACTCCTGTGACATAGTAGTGCTTAATGAACGTAGGAGGCCAAGACTGTAGCATGGCTAGTCTCAGCCTCTTCCCTCCATCAGCACCACGTCACCTAGGAGATTGTCTCTAGTCTCGGCCTCTTCCCTCCATCAGCACTACGTCACCTAGGAGATTGTCTCTAGTCTCAGCCTCTTCCCTCCATCAGCACTACGTCACCTAGGAGACCGTCTCCAATCTCAGCCTCTTCCCTTCATCAGCACTAATGCATCACATGAGCGACTCCTGCTGAACATCTGATACAGAGACCCCCCCCCCCCCTTTGTAAGCATGTCAGCACTATCAGGAAACGGGCTAGCAGATTTTCATTGGCCCACGAACTGGAAACGCATTGCCAAGGCTATGGTAGTGTTGTGTGGTACGGTCTGCACCACTTTGTGTTCCCATTTACAGAGCTAGGCCTATGAAGTTACATCCGGCAAGATCCAAGGTTCCCAGTTTTCCTAAGCATGTCACACCTCCAGAAGAGGTCTGAGTGTTTGAAGTGGGGGAGGTGGGGGCTTTAGCTACTTCCAGTGACGTTCACATGTCAGCTCACTTCCAGCCCTTGCAGAAAGTGCACTTCCCTGGGGTTTGCTGTTTGTCAGAAAACATCTCTCAGCACGTAATTTAACCAAACTGGAGAGGCAAAAGACATGGGGGAGTACGAGGGGGCGAGAGAGAGAAAGAAAAAAAGAGAATACAAACATAATTTACAAAACTGGCGTTGGAGGCTAATACTGAGGCCTTGCCAGGAGCACAGTAACTCTAAACCATGCTGTGGTTAAGTGGCTCCTCAAAAGATACTGTTGGGTAACGTCTGACAGCTGAGCAAATGGGACAGAATCCAGGGAGTGCATTATCTTTATGAATTTGTGACAAAATCTTGGGTCGACAGCAGTGGAGTTCTGGTTGTTTGTAAACACTTCGGCCTGTTCTCAGAGAATGTTGAGCAGCGAAGACACACACTACGGACAGATGTACGGGCAGCTCCCCGAGTTTAGACTTGCAGACTTCTCTTCCCAAAACCCAATGATCTTTTTGGGTTTGCTGATTCTTTTGACTCTCTTATAAAAGCAGCTAAAGTATTAGTAAATGAGTAAGGAATATGAGGAATCTGATTTGTTCTTAATCTGCAGACCTACGTTTTATTTTTTGTGTTTTACTGTTCATTTCATTTTTCAAATTGTGACATTATTGCTACTGAAGTACTTTGCGACATCTGTCTGTGAGAAGTGTGCTATACAAACAAACGTCACTTATTCTTCTGTGCTCTTGTTTACATGTTGCATGGACAGAAGACCCAATATCAACAAGAATTATATTTGCATGAGTAAATTGCAGAGCAACATTAAATAAATAAAAACAAATAAAATAATTGTATGTAATTACTATATATATATATATATATATATATATATATATATACACACACACAGGCTTTCTAAATGGTCATTCTATAATATGTCACATTACTGTACATGTAAAAATTCAACAAACTAGCCAAGCCACACGTGCAACAGGGAAAAACATGCAATAGTCACCAATAATGAATATCAAAGTTAAAACTACACAAATATTCTGCGCATACGTTGAGTTAGAGTATCTGCTTTCAAGCGATGTGGAGATGTAGTGCGATACGTCCAGGAGATCAGAGTCCAGCATTTAGACAACACTGCTTATGTTGCGAGCTTTATGAGGATTACCACAAAACCACAAAATGGTGGGCCTCTCACTTTCCCCACTTCATAGACTGGAAAGAAAGTGAAACGGTGCCAGCATCAACATGTAACATTATTCAAAATTAGGCTGCATCGGGTTTAAAAAAAAAGAAAAATCTATACAGTCTTTTTTAATGTTTTAAATGCAAGCATAGATGACAATAACCCCCAGGTGCCATTATTTATCTATTTCAGAGGGGACAGCAGAAGTTGAGGTTCACACAGACGCACTGACAGTGTTTCCCCGCGGTCGTATCGGCTCACTTAAAACACGGAGGATGGGAAAAGTGGGAACGTCGGGTTTCTGCAGCGCAGCGCGTCTCCCACCGCGGCCCGGCCTGTTGTGCACACGCAACGCTGCGTCTATCCAAGCCCACTGGCATCACGGTCATGGAATGCTGAAGTCCACATTTTTCCATTCAGCAAGGAAAAACGGCCTTTCAAAGCCAATCAGCTAGAAATGTTGCTTTGTTTTTATTTTCAACTGAACTTCCTGGAACCCATTATGGAGCTGTCAGGGATGTATATTTAGCTATGGCAACAGTGGGCCTCTTCGCCCCTTTGGGCCACTGGTCATGTCACCTCTGATAAACAGAAAAACAATTGGTTATTCCTTTTGTCACCTTAAAGGAAAATGGCTGGTCGGGGGTATGTGGGTGTGTGTCTGTGTACATCTATGTGCAAGGTTGGTTGGAGTGGGGGACTAGTAGACAACCATCTATTGATCCTTACTTTATAGAAAAACAGCATCTGGTACTCTAAAGGCTGAATCGGGAAAATGACAAAAACTTTCAAAGAGGACAGCAAGAGAGCAATTTTCCAAGCTATGCTTGACCTTGTGACAAAACAAGGAGCTTCACAACACTTGACATGCTTCCCCTTCAGAATGTTCCGTTAAGGACTTGCATATCTGTTGAGAGACAGCTAAATCTGGTCGGATTAACTTCTATACAGCTGTACAACTGGGGCTCAAGGCTGAAACAATGAAAAGGGGGGTGTCTGACATTTAAAAATGACCAGCAGTAATGCAGCCAAAACCCTTTGACGCTGTTCTTAACCCGTGTGATGTCCTCAGGGTCAAAATGACCCAAATCACTTGCTCTTTGTGGCAGATAGAAGGCGCTAAACCTAATTATACTGCTTACACAGACATATGATGTGCACTGCTGGCACAACAAGGTGTGTGTTTGAAACCCGAGGACAGCAGGAGGGTCAAAAGGCACGTAAAACAAAACAAATACATAAAGAAATAATTAATAAAGAAATAATTACACAGCAATGACAATAAAAAGAATCATAGAATCATACACAATCAGATGGCGCCATCTGGTGATTCAAGACTATATTTTAAGGGCATCACAAGTGTTAAAACAAACTCACACAGAGCAAAAGTCGTGCATTAGTCTGGATTATGCTGTTTTCTTCATATTATTAATTTATTGACAGTGTTATTGACCCAGTATAACCATGGAGAAATAATATCTGTATGCAGAAATAGTTTTTTTTTTTATCATAACAAGACTATGCTAACGTACAACGATGAACTACACAGATGACAGGTTACATATATACCTTCTACTAGGTTTGTGTTACTACTTTTTGCCTCACCAGCCTTTATTGTTTCTTAGGATCGGTGGCAGTGGGTGTTGTTGGTGCGTGGTAAGCCTATATAAAGAGCAGACCTATATATCTGAGTTGTTGAGTTCAGAGGAATCTGTGCTTTGAGTCACGGATTAGTCTGACCTATACTTGACTCAACAGTAACAGTGGTGCCCAACGGTTCACAAGTTCATCCCCTTCAGACCGCTGTGTCTGAGATATGGAGTGCCCCCCCAGGCCTTTTCCCCAAACACACAGCACCCACCATCTTCTCACTCAACCCACCCTTCCAAAAAGACAAGGCACACCCGGCTTCAGTATCCCACAAGTGTTCCCCGCTCATAAATCCATAAATCCAGGGTCAACATGTCACCACTCATAACCTCCTCCCACGCGGGCTATAGTTGAGCAGGAAACCTTATCGTTAAAAACCAAACACTGACTTAGCTCGCATAGCTGGAATGGCAGTGACCCATCTCATGCACACAAAAAAGGTACAGTCAGTCATTCTGGAGAATGGATCGATGAGATTTTAATTTGATAACAAAAACACCTCTCCCTACAATACCATAGGGTGCTCCCTCAGAAGCTCCGCCCCACACATTGCCAAGGCTGGGATAGTGTTGTGGGGTGCGGTCTGCACCACTGCTCAGGTTCCCATTTGGACACAGAACAGGCAGATAGCAAACCGTGAAGAGATATTCGCTGTATTGACACAAAGTGTTAGTACTTTACAATTGCTGACTCCAACTTTAAGTTAAAGAAAAAAAACAGATTAATGAGTGATGTTACTCGCCCAACCAACAACCCCTCCCCCCATCTGAGTACAGGGGATTATGATATACCCCTCGACAGATCTGGGGATGAATATCTCCAAGGTCTTTTCACTATGTTATAACCCCCCCATGGGGATGTTTAGGGGGGAGAACTTAATCTCTGCAGGTTAAATAATAGCACCTGCTCACGTGCATGACTGTTGCGGATCTATGTGGGATTATCATATTTGTGCGGTCTAGCCTGTAAAAGATAAATGGGAAAGGGATATATTAAGTCTGTTTTCTTACCGTACACAAACAAATAATTAAAAAGGCACATTCGTCATTACACAAGATACCGTATATTTACAGTTTGTGGAGTGCATGTTTAAGTGCCGGAGCAGCATTAGAGTTTTGCCTCCAATCAGAACCACCTATGTTAAGAGGAACTGCATTTAACAAAAGCTAAGCCACTATGCTGTTTCAATTCTGTACCAATGAGCGCGTGACTGGCCAAGGTGAGCACACAGGCACACACATACACACCATGAGTTACAGGTACACACTGCCTGCTCTCAGTCCCTGCCTCCTTGAGGCCAGCAGCTGACCAGCATCACAACTGACACCGTCACCACCTAAGTACCATAAGAGCCAGGGAAGGCCTTGCCTGTGCCAGTGTGCCCGTGTATGTGTCCCATAGAACTCTATAATATCATCACTCTGTCCCAGGTGTGTGTGTCCCATAGAACTATATATAATAATGCTCTGTCCCACTGTGTGTGTCCCATAAAACTCTATAATATCATCACTCTGTCCCAGTGTGTGTGTCCCATAGAACTCTATATAATAATGGTCTGTCCCTGTGTGTGTGTGTGTGTGTGCGTGTGTGTTCTATAGGTCTACTTCGCCCCCAGACCAATCGACACCTCCTCGTTGCCCCATGGGTTGTTAGCATGTCTCCTCATCAGCTGCTCTCGAGGGAGGGGTGTGTGTGCATGAGTGTGGTGGTGGTGGTGGGGGGGGTAGTGATCCGCGCCAGCCTGACGGGCTCAGCCCCCTGTCAGCAGCCCGGGCCAGCGGCGGCGGCGCTGATCCCGGTCTATTTAGGAGCGCTTCAAGTGCTCTCACACACACACACACACACACAGTCTCCACTCAGTGTTTACGCATTGTAACGCGGGCATCGTTTAATCGCTCAGCCTCCTCCTCCTCCTCAACCCTCCCCCTCCTCTTGGGAGCACAGCCACCCTACGCCCTACACACTACACCCTATACACTATACACCACTATACACTACACCCTATACCCTCTATACACTACACCACTATACACCACTACACACTATACACCACTACACACCACTATACACCACTACACACTACACCCTACACACTACTATACACCACTACACACCACTATACACTACTATACACTACTATACACTACACCCTACACACTATACCCTATACACCACTATACACTACACCCTATACACCACTATACACTACACCCTATGCCCTACACACCACTATACACTACACCCTACACACCACTACACACTACACCCTCTTGACAAGCGCGTTCAGACTGCGCGTCACCTTCAAAAGCCTGCAGCTGCGGCACAGAAATAGGAGGAGGTCTTTTTATACGCTCCTGGGCTCCCGCTCAGGAGCCGGCGGCGGCGGCCGTCCGTTCCAGGCGGTGGAAAAGAAGCGGGGTGACAAAGTCTTAGGGATGCTGTGGCCACCTGCCAGGTGACTTCCCTGCTAGTGTGGTCAGGCTCTTTAACTTCAACAACAAGGGAGGGGGGGCAATGAGCTTCACCTCAAATGGCCACTGAGAAGGACAGTTTAGCACAAGGAAAGGAGGTACAGGAAGATAGGATAGTTTGGATGAGTCTCTCTCTCTCTCTCTCTCTCTCTCTCTCTCTCTCTCTCTCTCTCTCACTCTCTCTCGCTCTCTCTCTCTCTCTCTCTCTCTCTCTCTCTCTCTCTCTCTCTCTCTCTCTCTCTCACTCACTCACTCGCTGTCTCTCTCTTCCTTGCCTGCAAAACCTTCCCATGCAGGATTTATGAATTGTGAGGCCTGCAG
>JAODUG010000007.1:285735-298511 GCA_027564795.1 Aphredoderus sayanus
CTCCATCTCCCCCCCCACCCTCTCCCCCCCTCTCTTTCCCTCCCTCCCTCCCTCCCCCCCCCCCTCCCTCCCACCCACTGCCGATGGCTCAGCCTCCGGAGACACGCCCGTGTTCACACTTAACAGGCAGCGCCCAACAAGAAAGGACGCCTTGAACTAAACGACACGCTAATTCTAATCACTGGTAGCCATGGTAAATAAACAGCGGAGGCAGAGGGGGAGGGGGTGGGGGTGGGCGAGGAAGAGGGGGAGGGGGTGGGGGAGGGGGTGGGGGAGTGTTACTCCCCCCCAAATCATCACCAACGCTAACTCCGTTGTTTTCCTCACCCCTGTCTCTCCACCCTGCTCCCCGGTAAAGACAGTGATTAGCCCCACCGGCGTAATGGTATCAGCGCCGCCAGCGGAGCAGGGACTCACACTGAAGCCCCGATGGGGGGGGGGCCGACGCCTTTGTGGTGTTATCATTATAACACAATGGTCATGTTGTCATCAACCTTGCCATCGCCAATTGAAAGGACGTGATTGTGCGTTTGGGAAGAGGAGGGAATAGGGGGGAGGGTCTGGGGGGAGATGGGAGGGGGGGCTTTCTCCCCTCGGTACCACCACCTCCACTACTATACAACCCCCTCCCCTCCCTCCCCCCCTCCTCGGCGGTTTCATCCTGAATAGGAGCAATTTTCTAAGAGCTATGAAATCACGTAATAGGTCCTAATATGCAGCTGCCTGGCACAGTGTGGCAGCCTCTATTAGCATGGAAGTCAAACACAATATGTGTTTTGGCTGCAGGATCGCTGAATGCACGAGCTTGGGCCCACATTTTATTCATATGAAAATCCCCTCACAACAGCCGTGATTACAAAGGCAAACTATTTGCTCTCTCTTTTGACACGTGCTCCCCTAATTCATATTCTGCCCGTACTTAAGTGGTCCTGCTGAAGTAAACCATTTCCCCTTTAAGAAAACTCTTTTTTGGGGGGAAAACAAATGAACGGTCGGTCAAAACAAATGCATTTGCAGCATATGGTGAAATATAATGAGAAGAAAAGATAGAAGCACATCTACACATTCACACAGACAATGCAAAAGAATGTGAGTGTACAAATATGTGTTTGTGTGTATACACAGTATATACAGTATATAGAGACACACTATATTTGGCCAAATTCCATATTTTAGTGACTTATGAAGTGAAAATAAGTAAACACAACATGTACAGCAATAGACAGGTAAAAAGCCAAGTACTTCTTCATATGTGTTTTATATTACACTTTATCATCAAGCGTCTGCCATTACCCATAAGCCATTACCCATAATCCACCACTCACCCCGCTTAAAATCGTTGAGCCTTCTGATGGCCTGGTCTCGCTCCTGCTGCATGCGGTTGCTCTATGGACAGAAGAAGTTATTCTATTGACCCATGATGTTGTCCATTTGGTAAACATAATTTTCTATAGTGGTCCACCAGTTATAATGGGATAAGAAAAACACATAATAAAGCAACACAACAGAACAACAGAGACCACATGTTTCATTATAAGAACATACTGAAATCCTTTACTGTTCACTATGAAAGTAGCAGCTATTTGCATATGTGTGTGTGTGTGTGTGTGTGTGTGTAACCAGGCTCCTTCCAACTGGGACTTGAACCCAGCTCTCCCGCATAGAGAGCGGACGCTCCTACAAGACACCCTAAAACCAAATGGGCTCTAGCATGTGTCACCAGAGCGTCCTATGAGGTGTCGGAGAGTGAGGTTTAACACTGCGCAGCTACCTGCTGGCCACCGCTACATATATATATATATATATATATATATATATATGAACGCCAGTCTCAAGGGCTAGTATGTGTAAATCAACAACTCTAAACTATTCCCTATAATGGAAAACCAATAGCTGCCTGACTGTTGTTAGGAAGCAACAGACAAAGGTTTTCATATATCAGACTGTAATATGCCATAAAGATCAATTATTATAATAAAGCCCATGCAACAATTACATTAAATACAAGTTAATGACAAAAACAAACTGTGCACTTTAACCCTCCTGTTGTCCTCAGGGTCAAATTGATCCAAGGCACTAGCTCTTTGTGGCAGATAGAAGGAGCAATCCTAATTCTACAGCTTACACACACATATGATGTGCACTGCTGGCACAACAAGGTGTGAGTTTGAAACCTGAAGACAACAGGAGGGTTAAAAGGCACACAAAACAACACAAATACATAAAGAAATAATTAATAAAGGAATAAATACACACAGCAATGACAATAAAGACACCAACACAATCGTACACAATCTGGTGGCGCCATATGGTGGCATAATAAGATATTAGAAAGGCAACAAGAGGGTTAAGAATTAAACAAAAGAAAAAACAAACACAAGTGATAATAAGTGTTCACCTCCTCCATTGCCCTATCGCGGGCGCTCCGCAGGTCTTCATAATCCTCGACAGCTGTGGAGAGCAACGGATGCCAATAAGCCATCTTCTTCCAATGAAGTCCACACAGGCTCACATTATGCTGCTAAAGAAAACTAGTCTGCAGCATGTGATAAACGCTCATCCAGTGACCAGTCTGTGCCACACATGACTAACGAATAAGTATATTATTTCAGTAAAAATAATTCTTGTTTCTCGCGGGATCACAAGATCAGCCGGGTGAGGATCCATGAGTTACAATGATGCATGTAGTACTGTAGCTTATTAACATTGAATATTATTTGCTTTTGGGTGTATCTGCAACAGTGAGTACAGATCGAAAGATTAGATACGATTAGGCCTAATTTTAATTCACATAAGTAGGCTATGTAATTTTTTTGCACATAAGTATATAGTTATAATTTAAAATTATAAATGCTTTGTAACACGATTATTGCGTTGAAACTGGTCTGACCTTTTACTTTCAATGGCTGTAGCCTACATATTGCAGTGGACATGTACTGTGAGCACGTTGCAATCCACTGCGGGACCTTTACATTTGTGTTTTTGACCAATTTTCGACTACAGTTCGCTGTAAAATACAATTCCCTCTGGCTACGGGTAGCCTGCTATGCATGGTTGTCAATGATTCATACAGTTCTGTTACAGTAGCCCAATGGAATTTGTCGCTTTTAATATAGGAAAACAAACGAGCAAATGTCTAACATAAAACGTCAGACGGACTTTGCCCTTAAAAACCAAGCCTTCGAAATCGAATTATTTAAATATATAGGCTACTTATAAGTATTCAGTGCTAAAAAGTGCTAGCAGTAACATCAATGGCCCTATACAAACTATCTTGTAGACGTGTTCACGCACGATAAAGTTATTAACCGAATACGAGTAGTACGCAAAAGTAGCCTACATGATACAAAGCTATTAATCGTTCTTACCATTTACTGAAAGGTCTGCACTTAAACCTGTTTTCTTCAATCCGTCTGTTGCCATTTCAATCTAAAAATCACAGGTATTCGCCTTTACACCGTTGATGTGATTAACAGGAAACTGCAACTCAGGTGAACTCAGGTGACTACTGAAACGCACTTCAGAGGGCTTAGACTATAGACTACAATTAGGAAATAGGGACCTCAATGTCCGGTTATTTTATGAATGACCTTTGCAAATAAAATTACCTTTGACTGATAATTGTGGAATAGGAGTTAGAGACACACGACTTAGTTTCCAATATCATTTAATTTACACATGGACAGGTAAAACACAAATAATCTGCACACAACATAGAATCACTTTTTATCCCAAACATAGGAATGTATAGCATTGTGTATATAGTATATGTATATAATACCACTGATTTTAACAACTAAACAACAAAACAACAATGTAAACACCAAGTGTTTCTTTCCAGAGAAAAACAGGATATGCTTAAGGGCATATTGTGTCACTGAAACTTTGTTTTAGATGGGAGACAAAAAGAAACGTATATCCAGCAGTCAATAATAAATAAAAGATTGAAATCTGATGTCATGGGTACTTGATTTCTTTTTGCAATAAAGTGTATTTTTCAATAATCAAAACAATTTCCATACAATACCCTCCAATACAACAACAACACATCTACAGTACATGGGTGGGCAAGGTGGAAGTAAGGTCTTGACATTAACTCCCTGTTAGGGGCAGAAGTGGGTCAGAGGGCAACGATATCGGACACCCCCCTTCCCCCGAGGTACAGGGCTTGCAGGGTGGGCTGGGTAAAGAGGAAGAGGGGGGGTGGGGAGGTGGAGGGGGATCAATGAGTTCTCCCTGTGTCCCCCTCCTTAATGTCGGGTGGCGGACTCCCTTGGGTAGAACTCTGCCAGGGTGCTCTGGGGGATCCTCTTCAACATCTCCTTGGGGAAGATTCGCAGCAGCTGCCAGCCGATGTCCAGCGTCTCGTACACCGTGCGGTTGTCGTACGGGCCTGCCGGGACAGAACAGAACTTTATCGTCACCGCACAAGTTTATGTACAAATAAATTCTTCCTACTCAATAAAAGATTGCAAGCAAAGCATTTTAAAAGCAGGGTTGCACAGGTTGTCCCATTACTGCACATCGCTCATGACACAAAAGGGGAAATGTTTGATATTCTTCAGTTCATTGATGGCTCTCAGATCAAATGGATGGATTGATGATTTTAAGCAAACTCTGGGGCTCAAACCCATGAACTTCCAGCTGGGAGTCAGACGTGAGGTTTTTAACTGCGCAGTGCTACCAGTTATATCAACACTGTCACAAATGACTGGTGGTGAAGGTCTAAAACATATACTGTACCCCTGTCCGCACTATCACGAAGAGAGGAAATAGATTTTCATTGGTTCTTGTTGTCATTCACAATGACTATATGGAATTCCGGTACAACACTAGTGCAGTGCTAGTGTTGTACCGGAAGTATGTACAACACTAACGTTGCATTGTTCACAAACAATTCCTTGCAATTGTAACTTGATAGGGAAGCTCTTGGGTTTGCGTCTCAAGTCTGTGCATGTTGCTGGTTGTCTGCTAAAGTTGCATCCGCCCTTGATGAGGCAGGATTAGTCTGGCAGAGCCAGCCTGTACTTGCGTAGTGTCAGGGACACAGCGCTAGCTTACTAAAGGTAAGACCGGCCTACTTGACAGCAGAGGTATTTTGATTGACTGTTTGCAGGTCAAAACATTAAATAAGTATTGTTACGGTTGAGAAGAAACAACATTTTTAATTAAGTCGCGTTGGGAAAAAACTGTCTGCGTAATGCTGTAACTGGACCTTTTAACTGATCAAATGTTTTTCAAATATACGTTTCTAAACGCCAAGGTAGAGTTCAGGACCTTACACCCTGACCTTACTTAATCGAGCAGATGTGGCTTAAGCTGAAAAGAGCCAGTAATGAATTCCAGAAATGTCAATGAACTGAGTGGGCTCAAAGCCCCCCCGGCCATTGTGCAAGTCTGAACAGTAGCCACCAGAAACATTTGATTAACTACTTAAAAAGGAGGTTCTACCAGTTACAAAATTAGTGAACGTTTAATAAAAAATTATTTGTTTTACTAGAGTAAGTAAAAATTATTGGGACTTAGAAGAAGCTTAGACAATATTTCATGAATAAAGAAATCCAGGTAATTCCAAAAGGTCGACAAACAATTGTTACAACTGTATAGTCAATGGAAACGCAAGGCCAAACTACTTGTACACTGGTCATAATACAAAATTACATGGAATCAGCGTATCAGGGACGAGTCCAACTGAAATGTCAAGACATTTCAGAACAAGCATCATCACCTACCACAGTGGGTCTGTCGTAGAGCTGCGACATCATTTACACATTTATGCAAGTAAACGGTAGCTCTGCGAGACGTAATTCAGAAAGGAGCTGAAAATGTGTGTTGATTAAGGCCATTGTCTCAACTCACTTGTCCCCCAAAGCCTTCAGACATGCATTGGTTTCACATGAAGTTTCATTTGATGCTTGCAATCTGTTGCCTTATCAACTCTAATGAGATCTGATTATTAATTTAATTAAGTTCAAAAGGATTTCACTGTGTCATAGTAACAATTGCCAAGGCTAGACTGAGGAGCATATGAATCATTCATTAACAATGACTACATAATGCCCTCATTTGTGCTACAAAAAGGAAGGAAGGGGGTGGTTCTGTACAAAAATTGTTTTGACAAAAATGTGAGCTTTTGGATCTCCTTGAATGTCTAAAATATGAAACACTGAATAGTATGCTTCCAAGAAATAAACGATGTTCTCCAAAAAGTAATCAAGATTTTAAGCAATAGGCAACTACAAACTGTACAATTCAAATGTTACCAGTGCTGGGCATCACATTGTCAATGAACATCATTAAATAATATCTGCTCATCAAATAAACTACTCCCACATCGTTAAGGTCGAGACTTGAGAACCGTGTCATACAAATGTACTGTATTATACAGCAACAGACGCATTATACGTTAACTGTCTATGCGTCTCCTAGCTGTTGAGATTCAGAGTTTTATGGCACTCGGTAGTAAGATATTAATCTGATATGCTGATATAAATAATTGCTGTCAAGCCTCAATCAATCACGCAATCAAATCTTCTTTGTCTTGCAGGCACACATGGCAATACTGTACGCTTGCTTTTGTATAACCTAAAGTGGATCTATATGACATTCTACCACTAGATTTCGCACAAAGCAATATTACATGTTTAAAATATAGTATATTGTAAAAAAGAAAAAAAAAAAGAAAGTAACATTTTGAAAATAAGATTAGCAGAGAATGTTTCGGACCGAAAGACCTCGTCGTGGTCTGGTCGTGACCCTCTTACCCTGAGCGATGAAGTTCTTCTCAAACTTCTGCAGGAACTCCAGGTACAGCAGGTCATCAGAGGTGAGGGCCTCCTCTCCCACCACAGCCTTCATGGCCTGCACGTCTTTGCCGATGGCATAGCAGGCATACTGGCAGCAAGAGAGAAAACGTGTGTGTTTATATACACCATTAAACCGTATAAATACACAGACAACTACCATCGGCCCCCCGTGACATCACTCGTAGGTGTTTGAAGGAATGGGTTTAAAGTTCAAGCTGTGTCTGTTCTGGCTTTTGGAGTACCTGACACCACCTATTACCCCTGGCTGTCCATAATATACAGGATATAGGTATTTTAAATATGGTGTAGTAATAATAATAACAACAACTACTACAAAATTGGATGTATTATTTTCAACTGATCCAACTCTCCTGTACAGTTGTCATGTAATGTGAAACTAGCTATAGAGACCACAAATGTTTTTTTGAACCAGGCTGTAAAGATGTTTTACTTCTGAAGACTTTTAATGCTGTCCTATGGGTCAAAATGACCCGGTGCACTTGCCAGTAGTGGGCGCCAACCACAACACGGACATATGACATTCCGCGGTTGGCTCCCTCTGCTGGTAGTCTGCTGAACTGCGTTAGGACAGCGGGAGGGTTAACAAGAAGCCAGCACCAAAGTGGTCATTCAAGGAACTGGAGAGAGTTCAAATTCGGTGAAAGTTTTAAATAAAATAAAAAATGTATCGTTAGATTTAAAATTGTAATCCAGCGTCCATTTTTGTTCAAAGGACTACCTCTTCAGACTGTGTGCGTTCCCAAATGTTTGCAGTGAACTCAAAGCAAACTGAAAACTGTTTGAAAACATTTGCAAACCTTTTACTCTGCCAATTTGAACGCACGTCTGGTGTGATTTTATTTACACCAGCATCAGAAACAGATAAACCGGCATGAAAGCCAATTTACTCCATTGCATCCCAAACGACGACTAAAAAAAGTCATAAAGCTGTACTGGTGCTTCTGTGAGAGTGAAAAGTATCACAGGTCACTTACTTTTATAAAAAAAAACAAAAAAAAACATTATGTTACGTACTGTATAAGGCCTATAATTTCCTTATGCTGTCTCACTCAGTCCGTTAATGCTCAAGGTGTGCACTTTACACAACACAGAACAGAGATGGTTTCAGAACGATGTGGGCTAGAGATGGACAGAAGCTGTACCAGCTGATTGGAGACGTCGGCGTGGTCTTTCCTGGTCATGCCCTCACCGATAGCAGACTTCATCAGACGAGACAGGGAGGGCAACACATTGATGGGCGGGTAGATCTGAAAAGGGAAAGCGCATCTAAATCAATTTCAATTGCTGACGTAGCAAAAAGAAAAAAAAAAGAAAGTTACAAGAGATTTAGCTACAACACAGATCTAATCAGTTCAGTTCTAAGAGGCTCAACATTAGCATCTTAAAAGGCACTATGTATGATCCTGTCTGCCACTAGATGTCGCACTAGAGCACCGGTAAATTCTTCCAGATTTTGCAGTTGCAGCAATCACTTTGTTGAGTATGTGCCACATACCTCTGTAGTATTGAACTTACTTCTAATACAGCATGTCCACCAAAATGTGGACATGCTGTATTAGCACTGTATGTAATGCTGCATGTGCTCTTAGATTTCATAAGTTTCTCCATAGAGAATTTAAAAGATGTATTCAAAGTTTTATACAAAATGTAAACCACCATTAGACACCTACATATTTAAACCTGCATTTTTAACCAAACTACAAATGAGAACAACAGTTCCAAGATCTGGTCTGTGAATGATTGTTTTTTCTTTTTGCTTAATGTCAGTTGAAAGACAAGAGGTAACAAAAGTTAAATTCTGCTTTAAAAAAATAAATAAAATAAAATAAACAAACAAGGTACTTGTGAAGTTGTGAAATTAAGAAATGTGTGGTTTCGGCCATACCTGTCGATTGTGCAGCTGTCTATCAACATAGACCTGTCCCTCGGTAATGTAGCCTGTCAGATCAGGGATTGGATGGGTGATATCTGTTGGAAAATCAACCATCAGCTACATGCTGCATTCACATTAGATAATACATTCTCTACCTCATTTAGCGACAAAACAAAAAACAGTGAAATAGAATTTGTAAGTACGACTTAAATGTTACAGTAAATGTTTACAGCGTTTCAATTATTTTAAAGCACTGGTGTCAACTGAATGTGCATGCTCATGGAAAGACAGTTTGTCTAAAACAGAAGACCACTATGCTTTAAAATATAAGGGGGGATGAAATGGCACAATGGGCTCCCTGTAATGTTGTGAAAAGTGGGCGGGGGGAGGGAGGGGGGGTCCCCATTCAGACAGATGGGTGAAGGCTCTTCAGACATGCTGCTATAGTAACAGCAGGCATCAGAAATATCTCCTGTTCATTTGAGCCACTACCCCCCCCACCTGCCATCCCCAGCTCTCGAAACCCACCAAGAGGCTGATGCATCTGTGACAGAACAGAAAATATAACCTTCATTGAAACACTCCGGTCCAATGGATTCATTAACATGGCGAAATGACTACAGTATAAAATGTCCATTTTACATGATAAATTTAAATTGAATTTTTATACCAAGTTCATTTGTGGAATTTCTAGCCTTCTTAATGTGTTCATTTATTTTTTTATGACAAAGGAAGGTGCTATGAGGAAACTGGCTCTTATGAGGATCACCACAGTTGGTGCTGAGGATGAGTGGAGAGAGTTAGCCTCCTTAGAAATCACCAAAGAACCGAACACCTCAGATTACTGTCCACACACGCTTCAGAGTTACGGCAACACCAAACAGTCCTGTTCAGAGGAGACGGCATAAATATCAAGCATTTGTTGTCGGAGTCCACAACTACAGGGGGACTAACAATAGGTTGATTTGGGTCTTGGGACAACCCCCCATCACATACCGTCTAAACATGTTTTGTAGCTGGGCCAACAAAAAGTGTGTAGGCACCACCCTTGCCCAAAATGATGACATCAGCGTACGTCATAGATTTCGGATTCCACCGTCTTTCTCTAGCTGCTTTTTTAATTTAAATGTTTTAATTTTATTTTTAACACATTCTGATTGGTCGAGACAGAAACAAAAGGTAGGCTGTCACATGTCAGAAGTTTGACTGCAACGCAGTGGGCGTCCCCAAGTGTACCCACCATCGTTGGGCATGGTGAGGATGGGGATCTGCGTGATGGAGCCGTTCCTGCCCTCCACGCGCCCGGCACGCTCGTAGATGGTGGCCAGATCCGTGTACATGTAACCGGGGAAACCACGGCGACCGGGAACCTCCTCCCTGGCGGCAGACACCTGCGGATGGGAGAAGGGGGGGGTCGAGTGGTCATGACAACAGTCCGTAAGTATGTGGACAATTGGGAAATTACCTACAGAGACCAAGACTGTGCTTTTTGTACCAGGCTGTATATTTCTGCTGTAAATGTAGACATTTTAATAGTAAAAGCCTATGGGGGATTGACCTCCCCCCCATAGCCAGCCTCTAGTGGGCTACACAGGTGTTTTGAGCCCCACATTGGAAGCACTTCCAGGTAACTGTGAAAAAGGTCTTTTCCTGTTTTGAACAAGAGGATGTACCCTAAACTAAAAACGACCTAGTGACTGTTAAGGGAAGAGAGGCCAAGACAATGTGGATTCAATGTAAAACTCCACCGTTGAATATGAACAGTAACAAGATGCACATCCCAGCCAACGGCGCCACTTACTATTGGCGGTCAGGACCATGGAGACGAGAAAAATAAAAATAAAATTAAAATAGAAATGCTTAAAGAGCAAAACACACAAGCATATAGACCATTTAGAAACCTGCATTGTGCAGCCAGCATATTGGAACAGCAAAATGAATGGCATATAAAAATAAAAAAAAGTATTATTATGACGCACAATAGAAAAGGACTGAATCCTCGTAGAATTGGGGAGGTGGGTGGGGGTGCAGAGGGGCAGGGAGAGAAAAGCCTTCCCTTTTACAGCCAGGCTGAGAAGAATAATGAAGTTAAGGTATTTCCTATGAGGCTGAAGGACACATTATCTTCCCTTTCAGCAGACACGAGTGAGTCTATCGCCATCTGCAAGCACAGCTGCTTATCATATGATGTGGAGTGTGTGCCAATCACAGAACGTTCTGGATCGACTGGTCACACATCCAAAATCAAAACAAACACCCTTCTAGAGTCTTATTAATTATCGACAGCCTACTTCTGCTGGTGTGTGTCAGAGAATGGCGTGTGCTTCTAAAATTGATTTGAATAGAAACGTTAAAATTGGCATCTACTTACAGTAACAACTAAAATGAATGCTCGTTATTGATGCGGTGCACAATTAGTGACGTGAACAATGTACATCAGTTTCGCATCACAAAAAGGGCAATGCTGCATAATACCTTGCAAAATGGCACTGCTCCAACTAAATGAATGTTGATGATCACAGAGAACACAGGAATGAATGGATGGAGGTCATGACACCTCGATCAGTGTGGATGTTCTCCACGCAGTCAGTCACAGGGTTAAGTAGCATAAGGAATATTTACCCACAATATCCGTTTACCAAGGATATCTTCCCAGGCATTAGAGCAACAGCAATACAATCACAGTCCTCTCGAATGAATGGCATTGCTGAACAATACACTGGGAAACTAGCAACCATTTATTTAAGGCTATTTTGTGGAGGTGGGCTAGATGGACATACTATATTAAAAGGATTAAAAGCCTTAGACAGCCAAGATGGCCTCTGGGTTGATGTATGAATGTTGACACACAACACATGACCTACTTAACAACCGCTACAGAGACGTTCGGCACACTGTTGCCCATGGAAACCGTCTGCCAACATCTCGTACAATACAACGCATAATAAACGTATGTCACACAATCTACCACGGCATTCTCATTTAGATCACATCGTATACAATGTGGTAAGTAGTAATCTTCTTCGACAGCTGATATTACACAGTGTAAAGCCATCTGTATTCATCAGTCTATCATGCTGCATCTGAAGACATGCCAAACTAAATAAAAACATTTAAAGAACTATTTTAGAACATAATATTTGCGGGTTATTTTTTTATTACACCAATAGTGTTGACGTGGTTCCATAACATGAACAGGCTTTTACTTCACAACAAAAACTACTCACCGTTACGGTGGGTGGGTAACGGATTGCATTATAATACGCTTCAGCAAATATCACCTCAGTCCGTTAACTGTCCATTTTGTGTGCCTGCTGAAAAATGTATCCTATGTTCCTACACAGCCCTGTATCTGTAAATGGGAACACAAATAAAGTGGTGCAGACCGCACCACACAACACTATCCCAGCCTTGGCAATGCATTTCCAACGTGGGGGGCGGAGCTTCTGAGGGAGCACCCTATGGCCTAAGTTTTGGTTTTGCCGTTATTTGAGTTCAAATATCAACCATCTTTCTCCGGCATCACTGACTCTACATTTAATCTCTACTCTGACTTAAAATGTATTTATTTAAAAATTAAAATATACATAATTTCTTTTCAAGCTCCCCATTTGCTTGTCGGCTTTCAATACCGTTTCCACCTTAACCTGAGCGAGTCATACGTTGTCTTGGCAACGCTGTAATTTCTGGGATGTTTGGTTCTGCTACGGTTCTTGTCCTGTGCGTCCTGTTGGCGCTGCTTGCACCATTGCTGTACCTCTGTTCAGGTAGTAATGTCCCAGTCAGCCGTTTGTCCATGTTTAGTTTTAAGTTAAAGCATAAGGGGAAAATCACACTAGTTAGCCCAGTTAAGTAAAGGTTAAGTAAAGTATGAGGGCAGTAAGGGAGAACACACTAATTCACCTGACCAAAGTAAAGGTTAAGTAAAGGTTCAGTATGAGGGCAGTAGGGGAGAACACACTAATTCACCTGACCAAAGTAAAGGTTAAGTAAAGGTTAAGTATAAGGGCAGTAGGGGAGAACACACTAATTCACCTGACCAAAGTAAAGGTTAAGTAAAGGTTAAGTATGAGGGC